>NQLW01000024.1:4351426-4378270 GCA_002312845.1 Kalanchoe fedtschenkoi | reverse complement strand
CTTTGAGAAGAGTGACGCCAAGATATCCCATGCTTCCTTCGGTGTTTCCACATCTTCAATTCTTACAAGCAAACTCTTATCAATACTTATCTTGAGGGCATATAAGGCCTTACCAGCTTTGATGTCCCATGACCTATATGCCTTATCATCCTTCGAAGGTGGTGAGGTCTCACGACCGGCTACTATCTCCCACAAGTCTTGTCCTCTCAAATAGGACCTCATGCAAGACTTCCATTCTCGATAGTTATACTCATTTAGTTTCTCCATTGTCCCAACCAAAACACTAATATCCGCCATTGCAAGTTTAAAGAAAAGAGCGTACCTTATAGCAAGTTGCTTGCTACCTTCTTTGGAGATGCTCCTACGCTCCTTCACCGGCCTCCGAATCGCCTAGCTCTTGATACCAAATTGTTGGGAATAGATGAATGAAAGTGGAGAGAAACTTTGTAGGAAACTCACACCTTGCTAGGAATCTCACTCTTTATTTCTTGGATGATTACAAATGACTACATGAGGGGGTATTTATACTTGTTACAAAGGGAAATGGATGGCTAGGATGAAGTTCATCCAATGGCTAGAAATAAGAATTCTAGAAAAATCTACTTCATGTAGGAGGATCCAAAAAGTTCTAGAGAACTCCACATCCTTCCCCTCTTCTCTCCATTTTTGGGCTCCTCTTTTGGGTTCAATTTTTACTTATTCTTTAGCCCATGGACTTGGACGTTGATATGTTCAATAAACACAACGTTCGGCCTTTAGAAGAAGGGGGGTATTATTGGGTGTACATTCGAGACACGTGCTTATCCAAATGAAACTCAAATACAATATAAATTAGCTCAAATTTAATACATTATATATTAAATATTATTTTATTATAAAAAAATTTGTTATCTAATATTTATAAACAAATAAAAAATTGTTATCTAAATTTTCATACACCCAAATAAAAATTCTTGATCGGCTGTTGTATGATAGATATTGTAGTTACTCACCACCTGTCAACCTTGCTGAAATATCTTAAGACAGTTCATATGAAAGAGTGGGATTTTCCTGTTTGTGGACGAGTTTATGTATCGACTCTTTCATGACCAAGTCGTCAATGCCTCATTAATTTCACACATTGTCAGTATCATTGTGAGAGAGAGTCTTGTGTGTGTTAATTACTTTCTCACCTTGACTTTTCAACTGATCCTCTTCAAATCTTCATGTGACTTATTTCAAAGTAAGAAGACATCATGAGATTAGTCAGAAGCATTCATCATTATCTGTGTGCTTAGTTCACATAAAGTAAGAGGAAAGAAAATGGAAAGAAAAGTGAATTCCCAATTATATTCTCTACATTTCTTTTGGAACATGATCCGGTGCATCATCATCCTTTTAATTGTTTGGTTGTTACTCAAATCAAATTTTATGTCAAAATAACATCATTTTGGTTTGAGTAATGTCCGATCTATCGAAGTGAAGTTTGAACTAATTAAGCTGGGAGAAGGAGCAGTTCCAAGACGTAACCCATATGACACACTCTTGCAAAACATGGATTGTGATCATTGGATGAATACAGAGAAATGAATACAGAAGAAGCAGACCTGAACAGCTTTTAATAGTAGTTTTATCAACTTTCATCTTTGGATGTTCTGAGGGGCGAGTGGTTGATAGTGAGTAACGCTGAGCTGATTGATCCATGTCTACTAGGCGCGATATGAGAGTGAGGTACAGAGGTATGCATCCTTTGATCATTCTGTCAATTATCTCAGCTTCATTCTCAGCTTCCTTTTCTTCCGGTGAGAATAATAGCGAGCCGGACAGAACGGCTTTGCTGGCTTTGAGAAATGGGTTGATTAGTAGTGGCACCCCACCGGCCCGGAGAGCGCTGAGTTCATGGAACTCTTCTATTCATTTCTGTCAGTGGCAAGGCGTAACATGTGGGAAGAGACACAAAAGAGTAACTGAAATAAGCCTGGCAGACGAGAAGCTGGACGGAGTCTTGCCTCCATCAATAGGAAACTTGACTTTCCTGAGAGTGCTAAATCTAAGTAGCAGCAGCTCGTTGCATGGTGAAATACCTAAAGAAATTGGCCACTTGTGCAGGCTTCAACATATAAATCTTGAAAGAAATCGCTTTGAAGGCCGAATTCCAGCCGAGCTAGGTAATTGTTCAAATCTCCAAAAGATGATCATTTCTCACAATAATTTTAGTGGACCGATCCCGATTCAGTTTGCCTCTCTTTCAAGGCTAATTTACCTTTATGTTAATGGAAACTTCTTGGTGGGAGAGATGCCAAGTTTTCTGAGAAATCTTTCTTCTTTGGTTGGAGTTGACCTCAACACCAATCATTTTCATGGAGAAATACAAAGTTCTTTGCAAGGATTATAGAATCTGATTTTACTCTCATTAAAGTCAAATAACTTTTCTGGTTCGATCTCCCCACTTTATAATTTATCATCCTTAAAGGCATTGGATGCATCGGCCAACCACTTTACGGGAACTCTGGCCCAAAACATCGATTTAGCATTCCCAAGAGCCACCTTTTTGAAATTTTCACTTAACAATTTCACCGGGGTGATTCCTTCATCCCTATCCAACATCTCCGGACTGACTCACTTTACAGTTTATAGAAACGGTTTGACGGGGCGTGTTCCAGATAATCTGGGAAAGCTCAAATACTTGAATCTTTTAGGATTAGGTAGTAACAATCTCGGTTATAAGAAGTCAAATGATTTGAGCTTTTTTGATTCACTCACAAACTGCACAAAACTAGAATATTTGATTTTAAGTGGCAACAGACTTGGTGATCCACTTCCAGACTCCATTGCTAATTTTTCTTCGAGTCTACAATATCTTAATATGCACTACAACTACATCACTGGAACTATACCTGAAGGGTTGGGAGAACTATACCTGAATATCTTGTCTAGCATTTCATTCAGTCGTAACTTACTCACGGGTGTCATCCCAAACTCCATTGGAAAGCTTGGAAACACCTGTGTTGAATCTATACGAAAATAAGTTGTAGTATGGTGGAATCCCATCTTCCATAGGAAACCTGACAAAATTGCTTGCACTTTTCTTGGAGGGAAACTCTTTGAATGGTAATATTCCAACAACCCTGGGGAACTGTACAGGTATGGAGGCAATTGACATCTCAGGCAATCATTTCACGGGGAATTTACCGGATGATTTTTTTAATAAATTCCAAAACCTCAGGTGTTGCAACGTATCTTATAACTCCTTTGGCGGTATATTTCCCTTGGAGTTGGCAACTTGGGAGTTCTCAATGAGCTATATGTTTCTTATAATAACTTTTATGGACAAATTCCAACCGACCTTGGCCAAGCCGGTCAGTTGGAAAATCTTGGCATGGCTGGAAACTCATTTGAAGGAAGTATACCTGCATCTTTAGGCCTTCTGAGAAGCCTTGTATCGTTAGATCTTTCCAACAACAAATTATCTGGACAGATTCCAAAGGATTTAGCAAGTATTACCAGCCTCCAGAATCTGAACTTTTCTTTCAACAGACTTGAAGGCGAGCTTCCCTTATTCAAAAATACAAGCGCAGTCTCTGTTACAGGAAACCGTCAGCTGTGTGGTGGGAATCCAGAACTACACCTTCAGACATGCAAGAATAATTTGAGGAAGAAGGGGGCGATTCTTTCAAGAAAAGGTGTCATTGCTATCAGTCTAAGTGCCCTTGCATCTTTCTCCTTGTAAGTAATGGTGTGCATATTCTGCAGAAGCCGTACGAAACACAAAATGGGTGATGTAGACAGTTTGGCTGAAAGATATAAGCGCGTTACGTACATAGAGCTTTTCAAGGCAACAGATGGTTTTGCAAAATCCAACCTCATCGGTACAGGGAGTTTTGGTGATGTCTACAAAGCGGCCATTCTCGACCAAAATGAAAGCAAACCAGTGGCAGTGAAAGTACTAAAGTTGTCAAACGAAGGAGCTGCAAAGAGTTTCATCGCTGAATGCAAAATACTGAGAAGAATCCGGCATAGGAACCTGCTCAGCGTTATAACATCTTGTTCAAGTTTGGACAACAAAGGAAATGACTTCAAGGCTTTGGTTTTTGAATTCATGTCCAACGGCACTCTTGATGATTGGCTGCATTTGGTTGATAGGCATCAAGAAATTTGAGTCTTGACTCTGGCAAAGAGGCTGGAAATCGCAATTGATGTGGGCTGCGCTTTAGATTATCTTCATAACGGCTGTGAAACACCTATTGTTCACTGTGATCTAAGCCCAGCAAAATTCTGCTTGATGACGACATGGTTGCTCATGTGGGTGATTTTGGATTAGCTAAGCTTCTTCTTGGTGCGTCTGGAGATTTCAGGGGAGGGGAGTCCATGTCTACTGCCCTCAAAGGATCTTTTGGTTACATTGCCCCAGGTAAAGCTTGCTACTTGCTCTTGAGTCTTTCTCTCTCCATAAAATAGAGGTAATAACTGCAAGATTTATATGATGCATGGCAGAGTATGGAATGGGTGCGGCAGTCTCGCCACAGGGGGACATATACAGCTACGGAATCCTTTTGCTCGAGTTGATTACTGGAAGAAGGCCGACTAATGACATATTCAAAGATGAAATGAGCATTCAGAGCTTCTGTGAAAGAGCTCAGCCCGACCGTGTAGACGAGATTGTCGACCAATCTTTACTGGATGAGTTTCTCTCAAAACAAAACCCCGAACAAATCAAACTCCAGTACTACACCTTTCTGATTTCTTTTATCGAGGTTGGAATATCATGCGCAGCAGAATCTCCAAGAGATAGAATGCACATCCAATCTGCCATTCAGAGTTTAAAGCGCAGATCAAAGAAAAATATGATTCCATACTCGCAAAAGAGAAGGCATAAACAAGCTTGTTGGAACACAACCCCACGACACAAGGATCGCCGCTGGGCTGAGTTTAGAACTAACGTTGGAGAACACGAACGAAATACAAAGAACACAAGAGGAGAGATGAGCTGAATTTGGCTCGGTTTCTTCTTTCATTTGGGGTGCTATTTATACACAAAACTCTACTTACAATCCCACCACACAAACACATCCCACTACATGAAACATGGAGGAAAACATGGACATGGAAACATGTTCCTAAACAAGCAATGGAGACTCCACTACAACAACCCACTAGTACAAGATTATCTCCAACAAACAAGCTATAAATCTTAAGATGCTTAGTAAGGTACACCGTAAAATCAGGCCAAGTGAGACTTGAGCTGCTGAAGTCACATTTGACGCTTCAGTTATTGTCGTGTAAGGTTTTGTCAAGTTCCCTGATAAAATAAACTAAACAAAATTCTCGTTCCTGTAAGAGTTGGCTTCAATGTGTATTAACCCTTTTTACATGGAAAGATGATGCTGGTATCGATTTAGACTTGGGATACCATAGGGCTGTAAGAAATTCTAAAAATGTAAGAAGCCGAGCTGTTAACATTAAAATATTTTCGAAGGGAGCTTCAGAGCAAAATAATAAAGTGCAACTCCGAATGTGAACCACGTACCTCTCTCTTTAGTTTCATCATCTCTTAACCAGGACTAAACTTTTTCCCTCAACCATACTGCAGCAAGAGATTCTTCTTCTAGCAGTCTAAATCTATAAATGAGTGTGATTAAAATTAGATATGTGTTGGGCAAGGAAGAATTTCACTTCACAATTTGATGAGCTGCTGCGAAGTTTATGTATCTCAAAACAGATAGCAAAAGAATTTTCTCACTTATCAATATTTGCCGGCGGCCTAGACCACCAAACCTATCTGACCTTTTACATAAAGTGATAGTTCTGAACTGTGAAAAATAAGAAAAAAATAGTTCCCATCTCCCAATTTGACCCACCATGCACCCGATTAAACCAGGTAAAAAAACGTATTACGTACAACGTAAAGCCTGCACAAATCTATTTTAACTAAAACATATTAACACATAAAGTAGATGAATCATAAACATGTCAATCGGTAGCGTGTCATATCATAATGTTCCCTAATGACATCAAAATGCAAGGCCGGTCCAAAGATTTCAGAGGTCTTGCGCATGAAATTTTTTGAGGCCTCTAGGGATATCAATCTTACATAAAAGGCCACTAATTATTAGGTAGTCAAACATACTCCCTCTGTCCGATATTACATGTCGCGCAGCTAAAAAGCTCTTGAATTAAGGGAGAAATTTAAGGAGGAGAGAATGAGATAATTTTCGAAGGTAGTTAAGAAAAGAGAGAAGAAAAATAGATCAGGATTGGTGAGATGATTTGAATTGTTGTTGAAAAGATAAAATTTATAATTACTGTTTGACTTTTAAAGAAGTTATGAGAAATAAATATGCGCTGGATTTGATGAGTGACAAGTAAAAAAGGATAAATAATTTCGGTTAAGTGACAAGTAAAAGAGGACAGAGGGAGTAATGCTACTAAAATGAGGCTAAAAAAACCTCAACTTAACGTGTAATGTCTTGCTAAATTTTTAGTTAATCTACCAGTATGCCTTGAAATTTTATACGCAAACTTCTCCTTAATTCTCAACCTTCTAACCGATGTGGGATGGTAAAATTTTTCTTTATAAAAATTTGTCATACATTGCCCGATTTCAAATGGATGATCTAAGATTAGGTTGTTGATGATGATTATAACCATGTACTTCTCCTTATGCAGGTCAGAGTGTCTGTAGGTGGATCTGAAATAAGAGATTGCCACCCAAACTAACGCATTATCCCGTCCCGGGCAATGCCACTCCATAATGTGGAAGCAAATAAGGGGCACCTTCGTGCTCCATATGTGGTGACACTGTAAACACAGCTCATTGACCTCCAAAAGATGGTCATTGTGGTAAGGCTCCCACACCAAATCAGACCCACTCTGGTGGTCCAAATGGTATCGATAATATAATAAGACCTGGTGTGGGCTCTGAGCGTAGCTCCGTGTGTCGGTCCATCTACTATTACAAATATCAAACAATTTGTAATGAGAAACAACAGCTTCATCACCTTGCTTGTCCCTCTTTCTCTTTAATTTGGGACAATCCCACTTAAAATGGTTAAAGTCCTTACAATATCTACACTGAATGCCTTTGTTGTTGCCTGAACATGATTTTGAACGGCCCTTAGATTTCCTCCTGTCACTGTCAGAAATATCACCACCGCTATGACTGCGCTCTACAGATCTCCCACGACTCGCAACAAGACCCTCAATTTGGCGATTACTCTCCATACGAGACTTCTTGAGCAAATTCTTGGATAAAATGATAGAAGTGATATCATCCATAGTAATAGAATCAGTAACATGAAGAATCTGGTCCCCGAATGTTGTCATATGAATCTATGAGTGAACACAAGAATGAAATAGCCAAATGCTCTTTATCCATAGAGTTGCCACTATTTTGATAGTCAAGCACCGCCTAGTTGAACTTATCAATATATTGTTTAATAAGAGTGTCTTCTTGCATACGCATCATAAACAAGCGTATCATGAGGTAGAAATGACTTGAGAGAGATTTGTCCAAATAGAGAGATTCCAACTTCTTCCAAAGAGCCATAACAGATTTTTCTTCACAAATTTGCCTCAAAACATTATCTGCAAGAGCCAAACGGAGCACTGCCAATGTCTTCCTATTTATTTTCTTCATCTCTTGTTTTGATGTACTAGCCAAATCTAGATCAATTTCTTCTAAGACAATAATGTCTAAACCCTTGTCAACTAGAATAGATTGTATTGTCACTTGCCATAGCTGAAAGTCACCATTGCCATCAAACTTGCTCACTTCTAATGGTGACATATTGAAGAAAATCAACAACCGAATTTGTGCCAATGATAATTAACTGCTCTTGATACCACTTGTGATAACAAAGGGGCAGCATAATAATTAAATTAGCAAACTAGCTTGTCACAAGCATTTCACCAAACATCTTGTGTGCATGAACAACAATTCTTTCCAATCAAACCACAAGCTGTCCAATAGTTCGATAACAAGATACTTGTAGTAGCTAGCTTACTAGAATACCGATCTCCATCATCTCATATCAACATATCAAAGAACACAGCTATGCATCTCATGTCAACTCATCAATTCAAGCAACCACTTCACATATGAATCAACAATAAGCAAGATGATGACTTAATCAACACATATGACAAGAGAAATACAAATCAAGAGTAGACACCAAGATTTAGGTGGAAAACCCCTTGCTAGAAAGAACCACGGGCGACTGCAAGCAATCCACTATAAGATGAAGAATACAAGAGGTGGGAGCCAACAAAGATGAGAAGGCTACAAATTCCCCACAAGTTTCACTCTCTATTGAGTAAATTTGGTAGATCTAAGCCTCTCCTCTCCTTTCCCTAACCCTAGCTCTCTCCCAAACTCCAAAACACTCAACCCTTCATTAGGCTCGGATTTGGGAATAATCCTAAAATGAGAGCTTCTCAGAATGACCCTAAGTGTTTCAGAATATTGCAAACAGCCCCAATTTCAATAAAATATATGTATAGACAATCTTCTCATAAATTGGATGTATAGTTTAGGACATCTATCATTCCAAATGCCATTCAAACATAATATAAATTACATTTCAATTAGTTCAAATATAGTACAAAGTCCAGCCTAAACTAATAAAAAAATTTAAAAATAAAAGGAAGAACACGACACACGTCAATACTATTTAGTATATAAATGTTTATTTATATATTGTTTCCGTTTTTAACCATTTTGAAGTATTAGAATGTGTGTTGAACTTGAATATAATATATATTAAGTATAATTTAAAAATTTTATAATTAAATTTCGTGCACATCCATATTAAATTCTTGATTCAGCTGCTGGCTATGTTGATGTCGTCATTTATTATTTTGCGAGATTAAACACATGCCACTGATATTCCCAGTACCACGCCTGTCCTGATCATGCAACTATATATCAAGAGACCGAGGCAACCTCGTTCAAAAATTTGAAGACCACCCAGTCTAAGAAGTGAGATTTTTCTGTTTGTAGACGAGTTTACAGGTGGACTCTTTCAACACAAGTTGTCAGTACCACATTTAATTCATTACATTGTCAGTGTCACCCACCAGAGAAGACACTTAGGCTGTTTTTGGTTTAGAAAAAAATTGACAGAAAAGAAAATTTGATAGAAAATTAGTAAAATTCAATGTTTGAATTGGATGGAAAATACGAGGAAAAATAACTATGTGAAAATTTAGATGAAAAATGTGATTCTTATCTCTAACAAATCAGTTCAATCAAATTCAATGTATCTCAAATAAATAATCACTTTTTGAACAAATTCAATGTATGAAATGATGAAAGATTGATATTTTTCTTCATATTTTCCATAAAAAAAATTTTGATAATGCAAAATGAAATAGATTCCTAAAAAATTTCCTTGACATTTTCTTTATGAAATCAAACAAGGGAAAATAAGATGGAATCCTTTCAAGATTTCATCCTTTCAATTTCCCTCAAACTTTCCTTTTCAATAAATCCGTTTGTTTATTCCTTTCAATTTCCCTTAAACTTTCCAAACAAGGGTGTGTTTAGTTTAGGGAAAATTTGGTGAAAAGGAAAATTTGAAGGAAAATGGGAATGAATCCCTAGTTTGATTTAGAGAAAGTAAGAAAGGGAAAATTAGTTAGAAAATTATATGAAAAATTAGATAAAATTTTTTAACAAAACAAAGAGTGTTTTACTACTTTCCTATGAATTTTCCACTCCTAACCAAATAAAGGAAAATGGAAAGGAATCCATTATTTGGTTTAGAGAAAGTAAAGAAGGGAAAATTAGTTGAAAAATTATATGAAAATTAGATGGAAAATTTTAACAAAATAAAAAGTGTTTTACTACTTTCCTAGGAATTTTTCATCCCTAACCAAACAAAGGAAAAGAAGATGGATTCCATAAGATATTCATTTTCCACTAAATTTTCTTTTCCCTCAAATTTCACCCAATATTTGGTTCCTTCTGAACTCATGTAAAGTGTTATATGAGAAGATCTGAGCCTGTACAACTTTTATTCTTTGGAATGCATTTCAACCTTTTCAAAAAAATAAATAAATTTGGAACTACAAATAGAATTTCATATGTAATTCATGTTGAGTGCTTTAAATGATTTTGGCCATTTCATTACTTTAGATTTATTAACAACTAATTTTTCAACGGTTGTGCCCACTTATATCCGTGCAACACGATTTAAATAAAATCGATTTACATTCACCAGAATCATCTTTGACACAAATAGACAATTGAAATCTACAACATAAATTATAAAATATTATTTGTAACAAGCATTGACATATTTAAAAACAACACAAACTATAAACAAGCCTTTTTTTCACGGAATGACATGACTATTTCACATATGTTACATTTAAATTTTTCATCCAATTTTGAAACTTCATCAGCGAAAGTACTGCAACTATTGTATCACCATGACTTGTTTCCATTAACGGAGCTAATCTGTGGTACTATGCATTTAGTGACAGTTCCAAAAATTTTAATTTGAGATTAAAAAAAAATTTATCATCCTATATTATACGCGGCTCGTGCTGCAACTCCGAATTTCCCACCATGAAGTGAGATTTTTGTTTTTGCAGACAACTTGAGGCGACCGATTTTTCAAAGCCAAGTCAGAACTAGTTAAGCGACATGGCGCAGTTAATAACAAGTGGTTTGGATGTGCCTAAGCTAAAAGACTTGGTATAATCTCAAGTCAACATGACATCCTACTCTTGCAAAATCAAGCATTGCGAAGAGAGTCGTGCAGGTGGGGATGCCCAATGGATGCACCAAGCATTTAAGGAGAAGAGAAGAAATCAGGACGGGTAGCAGCTAGACTCATTGATAGTCAAGGGGCCTGCAAGACTCGAGAGAGAAATAAATATTTGATCTCCTATACTAGCAAAATTAGAATCCAGAGCATGCACATATAAGAGGAAGATCTCCAACGGAGTATTACGATGAAGCAAACCTGAACAGCTTTTAATAATACTGTAATCAGCTTTCATCTTTGGATATTCTGAGGGGCGAGCCGGTGATACTCAGTTACATTGAGCTGACTGATCCACGTCTAGGCACAGCATGAGACTGAGGTACAGCGGTATGCATCCTTTCATCATTCTGTCATTAATTATCTCAGCTTCCTTTTCTTCCAACGAGAATAATAGCGAGCGAGACCGAACGGCTTTGCTGGTTTTGAGAGATGCATTTATTAGTCGTGGCACTCCGCCGGATGGGAGTGCTCTGAGTTCATGGAACTCTTCTCTTCATTTCTGCCAGTGGCAAGGCGTAACATGTGAGAAGAGACATAAGAGGGTCACGAGAATATGGCTGAGAGAAATGAAGTTGGACGGAGTCTTGCCTCCATTGATTGGAAACTTGTCTTTTCTGAGAGTGCTAAATTTAAGAAGAAACTCGTTGCATGGCGAAGTACCTAAAGAAATAGGCCAATTGTGGAGGCTCCGGTATATAAATCTTGCTGGAAATTTCTTTCAAGGCCGAATCCCAATCGAGTTAAGTAATTGTTCAAATATCCAAAAGCTGATCATCTCTATCAATAATTTTAGTGGGGCGATCCCGTTTCAGTTTGGCTCTCTTTCAAAGCTCACTCACTTATATGTCGGGGAAAACAACTTGGTGGGAGAGATGCCATATTTTCTGAAAAACATTTCATCTTTGATTAGACTTGACCTCAGCATTAATCATTTTTACGGAGAAATACACAATTCTTTACAAGGGATACCAAATCTGATTTTACTTTCTTTGTCCTCGAACAAGTTTTCTGGTTCGATCTCTCCACTCTATAATTTATCATCTTTAGACACATTAGATATAACCCTCAACCACTTTACAGGAACTCTGGCCCAAGACATCGATGTCGCATTCCCAAAAGCTACCTTTTTGAGCTTTTGGGATAACAATTTCACGGGGGCAATTCCTTCTTCCCTATCCAACATCTCTGGGCTGAATGTCTTTCAAGTAAATGAAAACGGTTTGTCAGGACGTGTTCCAGGTAATTTAGGAAAACTCAAATACCTAAGTGTTCTACAACTGAGCGGCAACCATCTTGGTGGTAACAGTGAAGAGTATAATGATTTGAGCTTTCTTGATTCCCTCACAAACTGTACAAAACTAGAGGTGTTAGAATTTGGTAACAACAGATTTGGTGGCCAACTTCCAAACTCCATCGCTAACTTTACTTCGCATATTCAGAGACTTGGTATGTGGGGTAACTACATCACTGGACCTATACCAGAAGGTATAGGAGAGCTTTCTGGTTTATCCTACCTTTCATTCAGTTTTAACTTACTCGATGGTGTCATCCCAAACTCCATTGGAAAGCTTGGAAACATCTCTGAATTGTATCTGTATGAAAATAATTTGCGTGGCGGAATCCCATCTTCCATAGGCAACCTCACAAAAGTGGCAGTACTTAATATGGGAGGAAACTCTTTGACTGGTAATATTCCATCAACCCTGCGGAATTGTAAAGGTATGGAGGCAATTAAGATCTCAGGCAATCATTTCACGGGGAATTTACCGGATGACTTATTTACCCAATTTCAAAACCTCAGGTATTGCAACATATCTCGTAACTCCTTTGACGGTATGTTTCCCTTGGGAGTTGGCAAGTTGGGAGTTCTTAATGAGCTATACATTTCTTATAATAACTTTTCTGGACAAATTCCGAATGATCTTGGCGAAGCTGTTCAGTTGGAATATATTGAGATGGCTGGGAACTCATTTGAAGGAAGTATCCCTGCATCTTTAGTCCGTCTGAGAAGCCTTTTAGAATTGGATCTTTCCGACAACAACTTATCCGGACCGATTCCAAAGGATTTAGCAAATATTGCAAGCCTCCAGTATCTGAATTTATCTTTCAACAAACTTGAAGGTGAGGTTCCCTTCTTCAAAAATGTCAGCGCAATCTCGGTTGCAGGAAACCGTCTGCTCTGTGGTGGGAACCCAGAACTACACCTTCAGACATGTGAGCACTTTTATTTGAGGAAGAAGGGGGGAATTCTTTCAAGAAAAGGTGTCATTGCCATTAGTCTAAGTGCCTTTACATCTTTCTCCTTGTTCGTAATCGTGTGCATATTCTGTCGCAGACGTAGGAAACACAAAAAGGGTGATGTGGATAGTTTAGCTGAAAGACATAAGCGCGTTACGTACATAGAACTTTACAATGCAACAGACGGTTTTGCAGAATCCAACCTCATTGGTACAGGGAGTTTTGGTGATGTCTTCAAAGCCTTCATTCTCGACCAAAATGAAAGAAAACCGGTTGCAGTGAAAGTGCTAAAGATGTCAAACCATGGAGCTGCAAAGAGTTTCGTTGCTGAATGCAAAATACTAAGAAGAATCCGGCATAGGAACCTTCTTAGTGTTATAACATCTTGTTCAAGTTTGGACAGCAAAGGAAATGACTTTAAGGCTCTGGTTTTTGATTTCATGTCCAACGGCTCTCTTGATAACCGGCTGCATTCTGTTGATAGGCATCAAGAAATAAGAGTCTTGACTCTAGCAAAGAGACTGGAAATCGCTATTGATGTGGGTTGCGCTTTAGATTATCTTCATAACGGCTGTGAAACACTTATTGTTCACTGTGATGTTAAGCCCAGTAATATTCTGCTTGATGAAGACATGGTTGCTCATGTGGGTGACTTTGGATTAGCAAAGCTCCTTCTTGGAGATTTCAGCGGAGAGGAGTCCATGTCAACAGCCCTCAGAGGATCTATTGGTTACATTGCCCCAGGTAACGAAATCTGCTTGCCCCTTGCTCTTGAGTTGATTTTTTCTTTCGTAATAACTGCAAGATGTGTATATGATGCATGGCAGAGTATGGAATGGGTGCGGCAGTCTCGCCGCAGGGTGACATATACAGCTATGGAATTCTGCTGCTCGAGTTGATCACTGGAAGAAGACCGACTGATGACATATTCAACGATGAGATGAGTCTTCAGAGCTTCTGTGAAAGAGCTGTACCAGACCATGTAGAGGATTGTCCATCAGTCTTTGCTGGATGAGTCATATGAAGTCATACTTACGAGAAGGAACCCGGAAGAAACCAAACTCCAGTGCCGTGCCTTTCTGAACTCTTTTGTTGAGGTTGGAATATCATGCGCAACAGAATCCCCAAGAGACAGAATGGACATCCAATCTGCCATTCAGAGTTTAAAGCGGATCAAAGAAAAGTATGATTCCGTAGTCGCATAAGATTACAAATAAACAAGCTAGTTATATTTTAAGATGCAAAGTCAGGCACACCGCAAAATCAGGCAGAGTGAGACTTCAGTCGCTGAAGACACATTTGACGCTTCAGTTATACATTATGTCGTGTAAGCAGGTTTTGTCAAGTTTTCACATGAAATAAACCAATCGAATTTCTTGATCATGTAAGAGCTGGCATCAATAAGTGTATTCACTCTTTTTACTTGGCATAAAAGATCATGCTATCTGTATAGAATTGGGGATACCAATACCATAGAACTCACAAAATAGATTAAGCCCGGCTTTAAAGATTCTGTAGTTTTGAAAGGGAGATTCGGAGCAACATATATACTAA
The DNA here is from genome assembly GCA_002312845.1 of Kalanchoe fedtschenkoi. Taxonomy (NCBI): domain Eukaryota; kingdom Viridiplantae; phylum Streptophyta; class Magnoliopsida; order Saxifragales; family Crassulaceae; genus Kalanchoe; species Kalanchoe fedtschenkoi. Next base: position 4,363,727 of record NQLW01000024.1, on the reverse strand, counting down.
CGTCTTTACTCAGAAATGAAACCACATACCTCCTAGGGCGGTGTTTTTTTCTTGGATCAAATCTGTAGCCAAGTTCAAATCGGGGCCTGATGGTCCATAACTCTTGAGCCAAACACATCACTATCACTGTCAGCAGCCAGCAAGAGACCATTTAGGCTCAAACAGTTTGCAGCTAGAGATTCTTCTTCTAGCAGCATAGATCTTTCAAAGATTCTCTTCATTTCTGTTTTTGTTTTTAAGAAGGCCCAAGGGGCTACAGGATACAAACAAGACATTGGCACTAGCCAAGGACGCTCGACGTCAAATCACTTAAGGGCACACGCCCGGAGCAAGCTAAAACTAAGGCCCAAAAAAAACGAACCAAGGGAGAGATGTCAAGATTTTTTGAGAAACTTTACTTCTTTGACTTATCTTAGCCTCAGAGAGAATCAGTTTAATGGGAAAATACAAAATTCTTTACAAGGTTTATCGATTTTGACTTACCTTCATTAAGTTCAAACAATTTTTCAGATTAATATACGTCAATGTGGATGAATTTCAATGATTTTTGTGTCTCTTGAGTTTAATTTTTTTTGAAAGCTTCTCCGAGATTATTTTCCAAATTGGCATCCCTCGCACAATTGGCTAGGGTTATGAATGTATGAAAGACCTCTCACCATATTCTTCTTTGACAAGAGTTCAAGGCTTCCAAAATTGAGAGATGTCAAAGCAAAGATGATATTTTTTTTAAAGAAAATATTATTGATGAAGAAAGAGATACAGGAAAGGGCACGCAAAAAGACACAAGTCTACGCACGCTAACAAGTAAGAATCTCAGCCGACAGCAACATGATGAAGGAAGCTGAGGAAGCGAGACTAAACGGCAACACACTAACAAAGCTACAAGAATTAAACAGAAAACCAATCACAGACTAAGCGTTGCCTTCTCCTGTCAAGCAAAGATTATTCTCCGTAGCATGTTTTGAGACACTTTGCCACGTCGGTTTGTATGTTTAGTAAGAACATCCTATTACTTGACATAGGAACCTTCGCTTAGGTCGGTTTGACCATATCTTAGGATGAGATTATTTTCTTTCATGTGGATGTCATATTCTTTCTCCAATAATTAACCGACACTAAAAATGTTAGTCTTCATGTGGAGACATAGTAGATATTTGAGATGAATTGATGATCATTTTTCTTTAAACGTATGAGAATTTTATATCTTCCTTTCACCGGAATCTTTAATTCATCTCCACATGATAGACTCTCGTCGGCGATAGCATCCATCTCCACAAATAGTCTCTTGTCTCCACACAAATGGTTGCTTGCGCCACTGTCAAAGTACCACTTATTGTTTTGCGCTTCGTCTTTATAGTTGTGGGCTAGCGATAAAGTTTCTCCTCCATCTTTACTTTTCACAATTTCAACTCTTTTAAGTCTACATTCTGATATGTAGTGATCAAACTTCTGACAATTATGGCAGTGAATATTAGATTTGTCGTATCTTGACCATGAATTCCCTCGACTTCAGCTATTATTGAAAATACCTCTTTGATCACCATTGTTGAAACCACCTTTTCCATAATTATTGTGGTTGAATCCGCATCTTCCTTCGGCTCGATGTCCGTATCCACGTCCTTGGCCGCGTTCTCGTCCTCTTTGATCTCTTCCACGACTTGTCTTTTCCTTATAGCAATTTTTTTGAAGTCTCCCTCTTGTTTTGGTTCCACTTCTTCTTCTCCTCCAACACTTATTGATCTCATCACTTGTTCGATCGTCATGTCTTTTAGGGTTTTAGTCTCCTCTTTGGTGGTAGCTATGTATTCGAACTTGGAGTTCACACTAAAAAGAATTTTCTCTATCACGTTCACCTCTTTTATCTCTACCTCATCTCTTTTTAATTGGTTAATAATGTTTAAAACTCTCAAATAATAGTCTGAAATTGATTCGCTCTCATCCATTTACAAGAACTCATATTAATGAGTGAGAGTTTGAAGACAAATTTTCGTTACTTATTCAGACCTCTTGTTGCAAAATTAAAGTTTCTCCCATACTTCTTTGGCTGTCTTCACATTTTACATCTTCTCGAAACTTTCTTCATTCACCGCTTGGAATATAAGAAATAGTACTTTCTTATCTCTCATTCTTGACTCGTTCAACGTCTCTTTTTTGAACTTACATTAGGACGTCTACTTTTCATGCTCAACAAAATCATCCTCCATGATATCTTACACGTTTTGAACTCCTAATAGCACCTTCAACTTGATACTTCAATGTATTAGTTGGATTTGTTTAGGACCGAAACTTGAAAGGGGACCATTCCTTTACTCTCTATTTTTGAAAGGATCTTGTGGCTCACCACTTGGTTGGAAAAGGCTTGAATAATGAAAAAGAGAATTTGGACATAATTTTGGAAGAGATGAATCTATTTGAGAATAGGATGGTTTATAAGTGATAACATGAATCCGATTTATACTACTCATGGGTGGGGAGGGGTCTAACATTTTCTAGAACCTCCAACTACCATCTTCTCAACTACTCTCTTTATTCTCTTTTACGTGTCACTTTAACGAAAATATTTGTCCACTTTTACTTGTCACTCAATGATTCCAATGCACATTAATTATCACAAGTATCTTAAAAAATCAAACATTAATTAATAAACTTTATTTTTTTCAATAATAATTTTATATTCTATCTATATATTTCATGTTACAAGCTTATATACTTTTTATAATTCAGTCTGTGCAAATGATCAATTGATATTCCTTTATCTTACTCCCTCCGTCCTCTATTACATGTCGTTTAAGGTTAATTTGAGTAGATTAATGTGAAGTTAATGCTAGCGGTTGAACAAATTTAATGAATGAGTGGTTGATGTTTTTATAAAAAAATTCGTGCAAAAAGTAAACTTGTTAGATTATTACTGGTGGGGAATGTATTTTTTATTGAATATGATAAAGAAGTTATTAATGTTTGACATTTTAAGATAGTTGTTGATATTAAATATGCATTGAAAATTGTTAAGTGACAAATAAAAGTGGACAAAAAAATTCGGTTAAGTGACATGTAAAAGAGGACAGAGGGATTAACTTCCTCGAGGTTGCTCTAGAGAGTTTGTGATTCGCATCTCTTAAAGTCCTCTCCAGCCCGGTGCTATCTCAATAAAACCAGAACAGTTCACAGACAATTGTGAGACTACAAACTAAAGCAGCCAATAATTAAAACAAGATTAATCCACTCAACCATGGTTACCAAACCTAACTTAAATCCATATATCAACTGACTGACTTCCAGATCTGGTAAATTCGCATCCAAGAATGGATCATCTTTAGCCTCCTCAGTTCTTCCAAAGAGCAATAATCCAAATCTCAACTGCTTCCCCAAAAGTCGACCGGATTTCATATCATCCTGCTCCGGCTCAACTGGACCCATCAACTTAAATTCCATCTTAGTTTTCAAAACGTTGACTTCCTCTGATGTGCCTTATTCGAAGTACATCGGACCACCTTCGAACGATCCAGATCAAACTTCCTCCCCCTCCTTTTCTCAACCACCTTCGGCGGTGAAAACGTCACCTTCATGTCTACGGCTCTCCGCTACCAGCCCACCCATCCGCGGCTACAACTCTTTCATCTCCAAACTCGTATCGATTTGAGTGTGGAAGAGGAGAGACTTCTGGATTGATAATTGATGCGCGGAAAACTCAAGAATTGTCAAAGAATGAAAAAAGAAGAAGGGAAAATGAAGGGAGAGAAAGGACCGATGTCGCCATTGGTAATAGCAGAGAAATAAAAGCACAAAGTGGGAAAGAGAATATTAGACGGTTACCTAATGATATTCTTAATCTATGCGTTTTTTTTACTGGGTGACTGCTAATTCCGGATATTATAGAATTTGCTAATCTCATCTTCAATCTACTGGAAAGCCAAATAAAACTTCTTTACAAGTCCACTATATCAACTCATACTCAAAATTAGGAAACCAATAATAAGATCCAAATCAAGTTTATCTTTCAACAAGGTCCACATGAAGTATGATATTAGAGCATCCCGTTGAAGCTCTAAGATGAGGTTTGTGTCAGGTTTTGAAATGTTGTGGGAGATTTTTTTCGTCTACTTACAATGAACCGTTTCAATTTCATGAAGCAGCTCATGGTTAGACAATTTACGACGCGTTTAACTTAAAAGCGTCATATATAATCTCTTGATACAATATACGACGCTTTCTAAAGTGTCATCCATGATATGAACACATACTATATGCGGCGCTTTTCAGTTAAAAATTCTATATATTGGTGTTGGATTGGACTACATACGACATTTATACTTAGAAACGTTGTATATGGCCTAAGATTTTTAGTTAAATGATATTACTCTATACGGCGCTTTAAGAGTAAAAATGATGGTGTTAATTATAACTAAATATTTAAATTAATTTTCATCTGTTTATAGGTGTTTCTATCACATGTGTTTCAATGAATGAAAAAATTATAAAATGATGAGCTGAGATAACAAATTTTGACCTACTTTAAAATTGTTTTAATGTGTATGCCTTTAGTACTAGTCAAAGTCTGAGTTTATTAGTTGTGGCACTCCGGCGGCTACATGGGAGTTTTCTGAGAGTTCGTTCATGTCTTCAATTCCGTCAATAGCGAGGCGTAAAATGTGTGGAAGAGACACACGAGGATTTGAATGCAAACAAAAAACAGGTTAATGGAAACACGTGTTTTGTAAGTAATTGGAAGACGGAAAGAAGTCAAGAGCCTGCATGTGATCGATCTCACACACAATTACGTACTAAGCAATAATAATGAAGATGGATTTGATCTCCTACGTAGCTACAAGGCATAAGAGGTTGATTTGTCTTGTCGGATCTTCAATACGTGTTCCGATTGCCTCTGAGCTAGTGGGGCATGCCAGACACTCTAGGACGCGACGTAAAGAAGTGAAGCCCACAACTCATCATCTCCTTCACACTAATAATACTCACAGCAATGAGTACCTATCTGATCTTCTATACAAGGCAGAATCTGCAGCAAGAGCATATAAATAAGACTATCGCCAACATAGTGCGTATTACTTGCTCCTAATAGCTAATAGTGTAATCAACTCTTGTTTTGGATGTATACACTGCTGCCGGGCAAGCCGAGTTCCATTGAGCTGATTGATCAGTGTGTATTAGCAGGGTACACCATGAGATCACTCAGGTATTGCATTATGCGTCTTTTCTTTATTATGTCAATTATTTTAGTTTCGCTCTCAGCTTCCATTTTCTCCGAAGAGAGTAATAGCGAGCAGGACAGAATGGCTTTGCTGGCCCTGAGAGATGGGTTTATTAGCGGGGGCACTCCGCCGGATGGGAGTGCCCTGAGTTCATGGAACTCTTCTCTTCATTTCTGTGAGTGGCAAGGTGTGACTTGTGGAAAGAAACATAAAAGAGTCACAGGAATATGGCTGTCAGAACAAAAGCTGGACGGAGTCTTGCCTCCATCCATTGGAAATTTGACTTTTCTGAGAGTGCTACATCTCAGTAGCAGCTCGTTGCATGGTGAAGTACCGAAAGAAATAGGCCAATTGTGGAGGCTTCAGTACTTACATCTAGGAGGAAATTTCTTTCAAGGCGGAATACCAATTGAGTTAAGCAACTGTTCCAGTCTCCAAAAGATGAGCATAGCTAACAATAATTTTAGTGGACTGATCCCGTCTCAGTTTGGCTCTCTATCAAAACTAACTGCGTTGTTTGCGGGTGGTAACAACTTGGCGGGAGAGATGCCAAGTTTTCTGGGAAACCTTTCGTCTTTAATTAAACTTGACCTCGGCACGAATCATTTCCACGGAGAGATACACAATTCTTTACAAGGTTTATCGAATTTGACTATCCTCTTATTGATGTCAAACCACTTTTCTGGTTCGATCTCTCCACTCTATAATCTGTCATCTTTAGAGAGATTAGATATATCCATCAACCACTTTACGGGAACTCTGGCCCAAGATATGGATGTCGCATTCCCAAGAGCCACCTTTTTGAGCCTTTGGAATAACAATTTCACTGGGGCGATTCCATCTTCCCTATCCAACATTTCCGGACTGACTGACATTCAAATAGGTGAAAATGATTTGACGGGGCGTGTTCCAGATAATCTAGGAAAGCTCAAATACCTGAATTTTCTAGAATTTCGCAGTAACCATCTCGGTAGTGAGGAGTCAAATGATTTGAACTTTCTCGATTCCCTCACAAACTGTACAGAATTGAATTATTTGGATATAAGTGACAACAGATTTGGTGGTCAACTTCCAAACTCCATTGCTAATTTTACTTTGCATCTTCAGAAACTTGTTTTGGTGAGTAACTACATCACAGGAACTATACCGGAAGGATTAGGAGAGCTTTCTGGTTTATCTGTCATTGATTTCGGTTTTAACTTATTCGATGGTGTCATCCCAAACTCCATTGGAAAGCTTGGAAACCTCTCCCGACTGTTTCTATATGAAAATAAGTTGCGTGGTGGAATCCCATCTTCCATTGGCAACCTCACAAAATTGACAGTACTCCATTTGGCAAGAAACTCTTTGAATGGTAATATTCCATCAACCCTGCGGAATTGGACAGGTATGGAGGCAATTGACATCTCAGGCAATCATCTTGATGGGAATTTACCGAAGGATTTATTTATCCAATTTCAACACCTCTGGTACTGCAACATATCTCGTAACTCCTTTGACGGTATATTTCCCTTGGGAGTTGGCAAGGTAGGAGTTCTCAATGCGCTATCCATGTCATATAATAACTTTTATGGACAAATTCCAACTGACCTTGGCCAAGCCGTTCAGTTGGAATATCTTGACATGGCTGGGAACTCTTTCGAAGGAAGTATCCCTACATCTTTAGGCCGTCTGAGAAGCCTTATAGCTTTGGATCTTTCCAACAACAACTTATCCGGACCCATTCCAAAGGATTTGGCAAGTATTACTCGCCTCCAGTATTTCAATTTATCTCTTAACAAACTTGAAGGCGAGGTTCCGTTCTTCAAACATGTAAGCGAATTCTCGGTTGTAGGAAACATCGCACTCTGTGGTGGGAACCCGGAACTACACCTTCAGCCATGCGAGCATCATTTGAAGAAGAGGAAAATTCTTTCAAGAAAAGGTGTTATTGCCATCAGTCTAAGTGCCCTTGCATCTTTCTCCCTGTCCGTAATTGTGTATATATTCTTCAGCAACCGCAGAATACACAAAAAGGGTGATGTCAATAGTTTAGCTGAAAGATACAAGCGCGTTACTTACACACAACTTTTCAAGGCAACAGATGGTTTTGCAGAATCCAACCTCATTGGTACAGGGAGTTTTGGTGACGTCTACAAAGCCGTTATCCTCCACCAAAATGAAAGAAAACCGGTTGCCGTGAAAGTACTCAAGTTGTCGAAGCACAGAGCTACAGAAAGCTTCACCGCCGAATGCAAAATACTGAGAAGAATCCGGCATAGGAACCTGCTCAGCGTTATAACATCTTGTTCAAGTTTGGACAACAAAGGAAATGACTTCAAGGCTTTGGTTTTTGAATTCATGTCCAACGGCACTCTCGATAACTGGCTGCATTCGGTTGATAGCCATCAACTCTTGACTTTTGCAAAGAGACTGGAAATCGCTATTGATGTGGGATGCGCGTTAGATTATCTTCATAACGGTTGTGAAACACCTATTGTTCACTGCGATCTTAAGCCCAGCAATATTCTGCTTGACGATGACATGGTTGCTCATGTGGGTGACTTTGGATTAGCAAAGCTCCTTCTTGGAGATTTAGGCGGAGGGGAATCCATGTCTACAGCCCTCAGAGGATCTATTGGTTACATTGCCCCAGGTAAAGAAAGCTGCTTGCCCCTTGCTCTTGAGTTGATTTTTTCTTTCATAAAATAATAGAGGTAAAAACTGCAAGATGTGTGTATATGATGCATGGCAGAGTATGGAATGAGTGCAGCAGTCTCGCCACAGGGGGACATATACAGCTACGGAATTCGGTTGCTCGAGTTGATCACCGGAAGAAGACCAACTGATGACATATTCAACGATGAAATGAGTCTTCGGAGCTTCTGTGAAAGAGGTGTACCAGACCATGTAGAGGAGATTGTCCACCAATCTTTGCTGGGTGAATTACATGAAGTCACACTCACACGAAGGAACCCGGAAGAAACCAAACTTCAGTTTCTTGCGTTTCTGATTTCTTTGGTTGAGTTGGGAATATCATGCGCAGCAGAATCCCCAAGGCACAGAATGGACATCCAATCTGCCATTCAGAGTTTGAAGCGGATCAAAGAAAAGTCTGATTCCATAGTCGCATGAGATTATGAATAAACAAGCTAGTTATATATATATTTTAAGATGCTAGTCAGGCACACCGAAAAATCAGGCCAAGTGAGACTGCAGCCGCTGAATGCACTTAGTGTCATGTAAGGTTGTGCCAAGTTCCCAGGTCAACTAAACAAAACAAAAAACTTGTTCAAGTGATAACTGGATTCATTATGTGTATTCAGCCTTCTTATTCGGAAAGATGATGCTATCTATTTCGACTTGGGGAAGCCATAAGAGGACTTTAAGAAACTCACAAAATTGATGAAGCCAATAAAACAAGACCTAAAATGCCAGAACTTACTCGTGTAGCGCCTTTTGACAAGTCAGATGCAACAGTGTCTCATAATGTCAGTGCCATTTGCTGAACTCGTACCCATCAGTTTACTGTCTTGTTCCTCACGGCCAAGTCAGCTTCACATCTTCGAGCTGAGTTTACTTTATGTTTTGTTAATTGTTATTAAAGACAAGCATGGGATAAGACACATTTTCCATTGTATACAAAGAAATTGACAAAAACGCTAACCATACGATAAGAAGACAGTGTAACAATAATTAAATTTTATTCACAAGAAAAAGTACACAGCTGAACTATGCAACTTACATTTACAAATAATGTCGACAAGCTTGTCTTTACTAGACTGCTCCCGATGAGCCACACTTATGGGAGAAACTGAGGAGGCCCTCCCTCAGAGCTCTCAGATTGACCCCATTATTGACGTATATGCTAGTCACACCCATTTTAGAAACCTATGTGATGCCAACAAAAATCAAGTCCATGTAATAGAGCAAAAAATAAAGCAAAGTTCAACCACAACCCATCGTCATTACCACTTCTATGTTTCGATTTTCATCATTGAAGAAGAGCATACGACTGTATGGCACACCAGTCGTCCAGTGGATTTTGTCAAAATGCTCCCTCTTGCGCGTCTAGCTAGAATAAATTTCCTGTAAAAAAATCAAGAAATAAACCACATGCTAATGAAATACGTATCTCAGCGAACTGAGTCCAACAGAAGTATTAAAAGTATACAACAATTAAAAGATAAAAATATCAACTTGAAAATCGTTATGACTTTACCAAGCAAGATCGATTTTCATTCTCACGCACTGCAAGCAAAATGTGGTGAAAAAAAATGTATAATCCTCGGTATCAATAAAGCCAGGTAACATTTTCTATGGCTTCGCAGGTGAAGACCTTGAGTACTCTCTAAAATGCTAAACTCTGGTAATTTTTCCTTACCAAAATCAAGAAAATTGGAATTTTTATACCTTAGCTACAAAGATAGATCTGATTCCAAATTTATTAAGAAACCTTTTAGCAATTTCAGAAGTAGGAGACCTTGAAGAAATTGCCATGTCAATCTCTTTTTCCTTCATCCCAGAATAATGCCTTTGACCTGTGGACACAAATGCGGCATCTCATCCTCATAGCAACACTCACTGCCAGATTTTCATGTGTCAAACAATTTTGTAAAAAAAAAAGCAATCCACTTCCCACCGCATCTCATCCTCATCGCAACAATCACTGCCTCAAACACATTCATCAAAATTTCAAAAAAAAAAATTCCTACTTTACCTCATCCTCAGCTCAACATTCACTGCCAAATTAATTCATCAAAATGTCAAAAACCAAAATAAAAAAAATTAACACACTTCATCCTGCATCATATTTGTCGTCACAATCAAATAATGAGAAGCTGAGTTCATAATCGTAAACGCACGGTCAATTCAAGTAAAATCGATTTGGATGGCGATTGATCGTGATATTGAGCGCAGGTACCAGTAGAAAGGCCAGAGAGTGTAGTCGAGATCGAAGACGACGAGGCGAGGTAAGATCCGGTGGAGATCGATTATTTTGAGAGCTTCGGCTCTGACTCTCTCCTCGCCGTTGCCGCAGCCGCCTGGTTGCGTCATTTTCTCTCCGCTCTGCTTCGATTGCGTTGCAGACGACGTGGAGGATGAAGTAATACGACGACGTGTCTACGTGCATGTGAGGAGTCCCATTGGCTGACGACGCAGCGTTTCAACCTATGCCATTTACTGAAGAACAATTCGATGATCATCGCTTTCGATTTTTTCCACCCTGACTGAAAAATTAAAGAAAGCTTTTATTTTTCAAATTGAACCAAACCAACTGCAGCTATTTCACTATATTTTATATTATTTATATATTTGATTGAATATATATTATAAAATTAGTACTTATATATTATTATTTATATAAAACATCTCTTTAATAATAAATAAAAAATTTATGAAAAAAAATAAATCGAACCACATTGAACTATATAATTTAATTTGACAAATTTTTTGATTCAAAATTTTCAACAGTTTAATTTGAATTTTTTTTGTAAAATCAAACCAAACTAAAACATTACCTACTATTTCCATCATTCCCGCTTTATGCCCAGAACGCAAACAAATCCGCCGAGATCTCCACATTCCAGAATTCATTCAAGAATGCGCAATTCTAATCTATAAAATCCAACTCACACACATCACTCAATTAAACCCAGTCTCATCTGCAAAATGAAATCCCTGCTTCTTCTCATTCATCTCCTTCTCCTTTCCACCGCGCAAATAATCTTTCACATTCCGCCAGCGAGCGCAGACCAGCAGCTCGTCGACCAGTACTGCACCGACCTCTCCTTCTACTGCAAGAGATGCATCACCACCTACAACGGAACTGTCACCGCCTCCGACGGCAAAGCCCTGACCAACATCATCGCCACCTGCGCAAGGGACAGCGTCAAGGAGTACGGGCTCGTGGCAGGGTTCATCCGGTCCAACATGACCGACCCGCTCGACCAAACGACACTCACTAACTGCTTCAACGACGTCCAGAACACTTCGGCGCTTTTCGACCAGCTGCAGGCGCATCTTGACGCGGGAGAGTACGGTCTGGCTTTGGACGCGGTTACGGATGATATTATGCCAGTGGCCGGGAAATGCAGCCAGCAGGAGCTTCCACAGCTGCCGGCTGATTCGGATGCCAGGAAGCTGCTGGGAGTTCTGAACACTGAGACTTCATTTATTTTGGATGTGCTTGAATCGTTCATAAACTATTTGGTGGAGGAAGAAAGAGTGAGACATGGCGGTAACCCTCTATGACGGTTTTCAATAAAATAATTTGTCTTCGCACTTTTTTTATACAAATAAAACAATGTTTAGTGTTTTATTACCCTAAACACCATCAATGATACTATATTATTCATAATTTTGCTAGACATAAATTCAATCACGTGGACTATAATAAACACATAAATGATGAATTATCATATGATATTTTGATCTGCATGTGTTATTGTGACTTTTCAACATGACACGTATCAGTTTTCAATTAATTGTACACAATTAATTCACGTGGTGTATTGTGTCCATGCAAACTGACTTCATTAGTCCAATCAGTTTATAATTAATTGGCATTGCTTATTTTATTTGTAAATACAAAATGCCAAGTATGATTGTTTCTCATAAATCATTTGTATTTTCTCACTTTTATTACAACTGAAACAATGTTAATGGCTTATTATCCTGAATACTATAAATATGATCGATAAACTCATAAATGCTTTTTTTTAGGAGCTAGTAGTATAATTTAGAATTTTGTTGTAAATACAAATTATAGACTATAATTTGGATCTGTCGAGGTAGGTCGTATCAAGCAGAATAATTTGGAAGGATTCGACGAATTTTTAGACTTCCGGATAAATCTGATCAGAATTCCCCGTGACAACTGGCCTAAACAATTCTTCAACTTAAGGAAAATTGTAGGGAAAGAAAAATTTGATGGAATGTGGGATTTCATTTTATTTTCCTTTATTTAATTTAGAATGAAAATTTTGAAAGAAAGTTTCAAAACTCCTTTTAATTTACCATAACTTTCCTTCTAACTTTCCACATAATTTTCTTTCCTTCATATTTTCCATCTAAACCAAACATCGGAGATATTTTCCTTTCCACTAAATTTT
>NQLW01000024.1:4295641-4350811 GCA_002312845.1 Kalanchoe fedtschenkoi | reverse complement strand
TTTTTTTGTCCACTTTTACTTGTTACTTAACAATTTTCAATGCGTATTTAATATCAACAACTATCTTAAAATGTCAAACATTAATCACTTTATCATCATAATCAATAAAAAATACATTCCTCACTAATAATCATCTACCAATTTTACTTTTTGTACGAACTTTTTCAAATAAACATCAACCACCTACTCATTAAATTTGTCCAACCGCTAGCATTAACTTCACCTTAATCTATTCAAATTAACCTTAAACGACATGTAATAGAGGACGGAGGGAGTATATCTGTTTCAATTTTACTGACAGGACTCAAAATTTATGTATATAAAAAATTACAATTAACTAAGAACTTCAATCTTCATCCAAATTGGAAAAGCCACACACATTAATGTTTCTGAGCAGCCGAGTTTGAGATTTAGGGGTGCTTAGGACTTTAAGGTGAGTTGTCTTGATGCTTTTAATTCGTTTCCTGTTAGTTGTTGGCTCCTTATTAGTTGGGGAAACTGGAATAGGTCCAATTGAGATGAACATCAGATAGCATTGCCTCTTAGCTTTTTCATTAAATTTGCTTTCGACTTTTCAACATGAAATTCAGAAATACGTGTTTGGGAGGCTAATTCTTGACCTTTAGTAAGGATTCGGGACTCATCGAGGAATTCTGAATCCTTACTCGACGAGCTGAAAGAGGAAAAGAAGCTTGAAAAAGGAGAGCCATGTGAACTTGAGATCTAAAGGTGTGCTGAGTTTTTTTTTTTTTACCTTTTCCAAAATTAATCTTTTCCGAATGGTTTTCCTTAAAAAAAGTTATCAAAATGATTTACTTTTAGTGAAACGCTATTTGAAACTGGATCTCGACATATGTACTGATTGTGCAACCCAATCAGCATATAGTTGTACAAGATCTGGTTTGAAATTGGGTCTTATTTTAAATTAACTGTTATTTCAAATTAATTCATGCATCAATATAAAACTGGATTTGGATTGATTCAATTCACCCATTTTTTATATCATTTCTTGCATTTCAAGAAAGACCGTTTTGACTCATGGTTGCAAATTGATCCGGAATTTGATTATTATTTTTTACTATTTAGGTAACTTTTATTTAATGACGGCGATATATAAGTAAAATTTACTGGTGCTGGTCACTTTTTGATCTAAATTGAAAAACGAACCCAACCAAATAGATTCAATTTGAAAATATCGGTTTTAACATTTAATGATTTGCTTGCCAAATTGAACCAAATTTTTGTGATTATAATTATTCTGTTTCAGTAATGATAATTTAGTATTTGGTCAAACGGAAAACCGAGTTATTAAATTAATAGTTAAAATAATAAATTTTAATAAATAATACAATTATACAAGTTCATAACATATAAATTAAGAATCATAGTAACCCTTTTATATTATTTATTTAATAAGATATTGAACTTATTAGTATTTAGCGATTGATTTTATGATAACTTAATAAAATATATATTGTTTGAATTATTTAAAGTACGGTTTTAGAATTAGATCATATTATTTTAATATATCAAAAAAAAATTAAGATTGGACTTTTGGTTTCAAACCGAACCAAATCGAAATAAGTTCGTTCAGTTCGAAATCGAATCATTGTAAAATGGTTCGGCATTCGGTTCTTTAAGTATAAAACTGAATAAATTAGTTATATTTTTAATTTGGTTTGGTTCGATATGAAAGCTGACCGATAAACAACCCTAAAATTGAGAAAATTATTAATGTTGACTTGCTGTTGGTCTTGCATTTCCATGTGATCGTATTTGTTATCGTACTACTTTGGTTGTACAAATTCCAAATAAATTTTGTAGCTCCGTATTCCTTCCTTCGCTCATGAATTATTATTTGCAACACAGCCAAATTAAATGTGACAGATTGAAAACGTACGTGCATTGTCTGATTATTTTTGTCATCATTCGCCGTGCATTTTTGTTGAATGCCATTTTGTCGTTTCCGAGATGGGCTGGGCCATTCGGTAGGCCCCTCAACCTGGACTCTGGCCCATATGTACGGGCCTATGAGGCCCACTAAGGAGATGCGAGACTTTGGTGATAATTATAAAAAGAGTATTTTTTTTTTGTTAAAAAAAAGTGTTGTTTTCAATTTTAACAATTCTAAAGAATGTCAAGATAAATTATAAATTGATTATATTTATTTATGAGCAAGTAAATTTTAAATTTGAAATCCTAGCATCAAAATCTATTTTCGTTTGCATTTACACTAGGTAATCCCAAGATAAAAGTAGATAGAAGTAATGAAAAATAGTATTATTTTTCATGTTCATGAGAATGAAGAAAAAAAAAATTATTGTTTAAAATGGATTGCTGAACATCAAATTCCTCAAATTGTATAATATAAAGTTTATACTTAATTTATACAATAACAAATTTGATACCAAATTTGCAAATGAGTGATATTTCAATGTATACAAAATTTAAAATAAAAAAAGAGTTAACATCTAACCATAAGTACCTTATTCGGGGTAGATGTAATGTGATGAGAATTATAACATCTCAAATTTATTCTATTTATTCTTTCTTGCCCATCAACGGCTAGCCGCCGAATTGATGCCAGTATTCAGACATTTAAAAGGCTCATTCAAAACGGAATAACACCAATAAAATAATAATTCTGATGGACGTGTGAAAAATTGAAAACTATCTCCAGGTTAAAAAACAAAAAACATTTATTCTTCCGTCAAGATGCAGATAGGTATACACGCATGTGGTAAGCAGACCCTACATCAATCCAATAGAGGGATGAAGATCCAGATTTCCAAATACATATAGGGTATTATCAGAATAACTTATGTCATCATCTAACTGGTCCTTGTCGGAAAGAAGAGACCAATTGAGTCAGACGACTTTCATTCCTTGCCGTCAGCGGCACGAAGGGAACCCAGCTGAACCGGAGCTTGAGTTCCCACAACCTTGGACGAACCATAGACTGATAAATCCTTCCCTTCGGCCTTCTCTTTCTCAATCTGCTCTTTGATCCAGAAGTAAGTGATCCTGAGGCCATCCTGTACGAGGAGTGTGTTACAAGAAATTAAAACTCTTGTTCAGTATCATTTTCAAAAGGATTATTATTCATGTCGAAATGTTTGATTCAAGTTCAGACAAATTAATCGGCTCATACCTTTAATTTCATGGAAGGAGCCCAGCCGAGCTTTTCCTTGATCAGGGTGTTGTCTGAGTTCCGGCCTCGGACACCTTCCGGACCGGGTATGTGCTCAATAGGGAGCTTCCTGTCCTCAAAGCTGAGGACAATCTCGGCCATCTCATTCATGCTGACCATCTCATCACTTCCAATGTTGACTGGTTCTCGGAAGTCTGACTTTGTCAGCCTACAAACACAATTTGCTTACTATCTTCAGTTACGGCTGAGTACAATCTCAAGAGTTTTTCCCCCAAAAAAAAATTAGTTTGATAATTTTAACCCCATGTAATTCAAAATTCTGAAACCTATTCATCACCTCATTTCATGAAGAACTAATTAATTATGGTTACCGGTCTTACCTAAGAACCCCCTCGACACACTCATCAATGAAGGTGAAAGAACGGGTTTGAAGCCCATCCCCCCACATCTCAAACTTGTCGGTCGCAGTGAGAGCCTTCCTACAGAAGGCTGCAGGGGCCTTCTCACGCCCTCCTATTCATTAAATTCGACAAACATATAACACAATCAAAATTTAATAGAAATCATTAAAATTTTCGAGCACAGACCATCTGCACACCATACCTTTCCATGTTCCAAAGGGGCCGTAGATATTGTGGAACCGCCCAATGCGGCATTCGATCCCGAAATCCTTGTTGTAATGTTTGCACAGCTCCTCAGTTGCAAGCTTCTCAAGACCATAGGCGTCTTGCGGCTGTGAAAGAATGAAACAAGATGACAAAGTTAAACGAAATGCACTGTGTTATTAACAGGTGAATTAACGAGGTAAAGAGATCAATTTTGAACCTCTGCAGGCCATGCATCTGACTCCTTCAAGCTAACATTAGTTTCCAATTGCTTGAACTCAGGGTAAATACACGCACTAGATGCGTAAAAGAACCTATAATCAAATAAATCAAAGGTCAGCCACAAAAGAAGTAGTTTCTATGAATACAATAACGCAACAATTATTCTGACCAACTGTTTGATCATAGCAAACAAAAAAATAGTGATAGAAAATAGATCCATCCTTTCATGTGCCCAGGTACAAATGCGCTCCTATTTTGTTCCGGGGGAGTGACAAATATAGAGGCAAAAATACTAATAACCGAGTATTGTAACATTCAGCAACAAAAATAATCATCACTGAATTTTTGAGCAACGGCTTTTACCCGTTATTATCAGTATTTCTATTCCTTCATTTAGCGATCCCCCTTTCATTTTAGGCAAACAAGTCAGAAGGAATTCTAATGAACGACAAACCTCTTGACCCCATTGATTCTGGCGGCCTCCATCATATTAAAGCTGATCATGGTGTTATTGTACATGATGACCGAGTGGTTTGACTGGATAAACCCCATGCCTCCCATATCAGCCGCAAGGTTGAACACATGATCTACCCCAGACGTCACCTTCAAGCAATTCTCCATGACTCTCAGATCAGCAAGATGGAACTCATGGCAAAACATGTCCTCAGTCATGTGCTCGTTCTTCTTCCAGTCGGATGCAATGATATAGTGCCCTTCACTCTTCAGTCTCCGAGCAATGTGTGAGGCAATGAATCCACCAGCACCTGTTATGGATATCCGAAGCTTCTCGGATGGCCAGTAGGGCTCCCTCTCGAGGTTCTCGTATGTGAATGCCCCGTATTTGCCTCCATCGGTAGTTCCCATACTGCTTCACAAAGAAATTGAATCGTTAAAGAAGCCGTTAGCTTTTTAGACGCAGTGTCACATACATACATTTCACACAATGAAACCGTTGCAAGCATCCGTAACCTAACAGAAATATTAAAATATCATCATCAACAAACATAAATTTCCACTAAAAACAGCAAAAGTTGACAAGCTTCTAAAGGATTCGGAATGGATAATTTACTACACTTCCATACAAAAACCATTTGTATAACCAAACATCAGAATCCGTAACACAGTCTTGCTGGTGTCTACCCATAGTTTTTCTTAAAAACTGGTACAGTTCGGAATTCAACAGCCAATTCGTTCCATATGAGTGGTGAAAGGGAACCAGAATATCCTCACAGAGCAGCCAAAAAACGGCAGATTAAAAGCACAACAACATTTCAATTTCACAAATCAATTCAAACTCAGACAATAAATCAATAGCAATACTGATGGCACACACACAAGAGCAGACAAACCCATCATCTGAATCTGAATCTGAATCAACCGATGACGTCACAAATCAACATCAGAATCCAAACCAGCCACTCCTCACTCCTCACTACACTACAAGAAATGACACGATGTGTTTTCCCACTGTTTTTCACCGAATCATTACACAAAATTCCACCAAATCCAAATCGCAGTACAATCACGCACGCAACAACACCGGCGAAGGAGATCGAAAACAGATGCGCGGAAAATCGAAAAAAAATAAAAATAATCACAAATCTGATGCAGAACCAGCGAAACCCTAAATTGTTCCACCAGCTCGGGAAACGAGAGGAGCAGAAGCTTACTCTGAATGTGCGAACGTCGGCCGCGAATCGAACGAGCTGAATCGCTGCGAACCAGATCGACACAAACCTTATCCTTCCTGCTCCGCCTCGGCTCGCTCTCGCCCTCTATTTATATATTATTATTATAATAATTAAAATTGATTAATTTCAATTTTTTTATTACAAAAGTTTTGTAGTAGGTGATAATAATTGAACGTGGGAAGATTCGTCTCCTCCAAATGCGAGGAAGCTTCGCGCTGCTCTGATTGAGCTCTTGGATTTGCCGGATCGGGTGAAGCAGACCATTGGAAGGTCTCCTCGAGTCTACTGTTACGGTTTCTTGTGCGGATCAGTGTGCTTATCTGCAAAATTCGTTCATTCATTTCCGGAAAGAAATCATAATCGCGAAAATCCAATTCAAAATACTTTTATATGTATTATAAAAAAATATGTAATTTTATCAGTATAATTTAACTTAAATTTTAATTTTGTATCTCTAATTCAAATAAAAATAAATAAAATACATATTTTTAAAATAGAAAAAGAATTTGAATGTCTTAGGTATAAAATTCAAAGTTCAAACTCTAATTTCCAATATAGACAAGAGTCAATTTAATTTAATTTTCTGTTATCTGATACAACCGGTCGAAGATATTTAACTATGATGTGGACCGCGTATTAGCTAAAATGATGAAATTTTTTTATCAAGTAATTTATTACTAAGATGGTCATTTCTTTAATAACTAATCATTAATTTACACGGGTTTCAATAAACATAAAATTATTAAAAATTTGTAATTTTCATCGCATTGTTCGGTTGCTTGAAAAATGAATCCTTTCTGGAAGTGGCGTGGTGGGGAAATTATTTGGGTGAGGTTTGGTGTCTTTCTTGCACCGGAAGGTAAAGTGGCGTGCCGGTTTTCGTTCGCATCCGTTCGGTGTGTGTCAGCTGTCAGGCATCTGTTCCTTCACATGGTATCAGATAAGTAGATCGGATTATGATTGGAGATTGATAAGGAGGGACAGTTCGTACTTAATCATAAGGGTTCAATTATAGGTTCGGATTAGAATTTAGAATTGAACCGGATCAATCTTCATCCGTGTTTTGGTTCATTTTGGTTATCAATCCGATCAAGTCCAGATTTGGAAAATTGTCAGTCAAAGTTCATTCTATCTAATTTAGCTAATCATTAATTTTTTTATATAAAATAAGTCCAAATCGATGCGATTCTGTCCATTTACGAATTTTTTATATTCAATCTGATCGAAACATGTTGGTATATGGTTTGATTTCCAATTTGAGATTATTCCAATTTCAATTCGAACCAATTTCAATTTGGTCCGATCCGATTTTGGACCAGCCAACGCCCTATTTCCCTTCGTTGCTGAAGCACGTGGTTCAAACCAGTGTTCTAAAAGGCGCTAGGCGGTCTTAGGCGGTTGGCTTGGGGCCTAGAGACTAATCGGCTAGGCGGAAGGATTAATCGGATGATTAGGCGGAGTTATATATATTAATAATATATTTAATAATTAATTATAAAATTATACCTATAAAATTTTATTTTATTTTAAAAATAAAATATATAAAATAATTAGGCGCTAGGCGCTAGGCGGGGCGTTTTTAAAACACCCAGAGACTAGGCGGCCGTCTTTTAGAACAGAGGTTCAAACAAATAAATAATGCAGTTTTGGCATTTTTCTTGCAGATCTGGGAAACTCAAATCCACTTTTTTTTCCCTATTCCTAAGTCTGCAATTTGACAAGCACACGAAAATCGAAATTGGCAATGATGGTGCAGTGTAAGTTGCTTACCAAATGATGAATCATTGTTTTCCAACTCCATGAATGTAAATAACAAGTATAGAATTATTCAAGCGAGCGTCCTGAAAATATACAATAATATTTTTTATGATATCTGTTATTTCTACATTTATAACGCATGTTATTTTTACATTCATGATGTCTCTTACTTCTAATAATATCCTTATAAATATGTAATGTGCTCTTTAATCATAATGCAATCGAATAACATTATAAATCTTTCCATGATAATCAAAACTCAATCTCTCAAAACATATCTTTGGCATGGCCTCCACTTCCAAATCCGCACCAACCCTTTTCGATCCATCGATTTTTGAGAAGTTTGCACGTGGTAATTGTGTGTTGTGGAAGCAACTCAAGTGCTTCCACTAATTAGAGAAGTTAAACTCGTCGACACCATTGATGGTTTTTCTATGACGCCGGTGAGGATCGTTGAGGTCACAAAAGATAATAAGGACCGAGATATGAGCGCCTCTAATTTGGAATACGACGCATGGCTGGCGCAAGACCAGCTAGTCCCCGGATTCCTGTTCAACTCCCTTACTAAAGAGGTGTAAGCGCAGGTGGCGACACTGGACTCAGTGACAAAAATTTGGACCGCCTTAAAAGGCAATATTTTCAACTTAGTCTTATACTCGAATGGCCAATCTACGTATGCAGCTTATCAAGAAATGGAGCATGTCTACCGCACTGTATTTGAAATCAATAAAGATGCTCGGAGATGAACTAGCCGTCGCTAGGAAGTCCATCAACGATGATGAGATGGTGTCATTCATTCATTCTATATGGACTGGATTTTGACGATAACTCAATTGTGTCATCTGTCCTAGCTAGGTAGATTCGATCTATCTTTGTCTACTGATGGGATGAAATATGACCGATTTAAGGCTTTATTTTTTTAGTGATTTTGGTCATATTCGAATCATTTTATCTCTGTATTTGTAGTTTTATTGTTCATGTAGGTAAAAAAATCCCAAATCAATGGAAAAATGACAAAAAAAAGTATTTTGGAACAAAAACAAAACAAAAAAGTGAAGAAAATGATCAAGTCAATATTTACTCGATGTGTCTGTTACATCTACATTCAAAACGTTCGTTGACTTCATATCTTCTACTAGTATCCTCATAAATATGTAATGTACTCTTTAATCATAATGCTAGTACAATGACATTACAAATTCGTTCATTCGAAATAAAAAATAAATGTCAAGCAAATTACAGTCACATATCGAAACTTAATAGTATCCTCACTATTAAGTTTCGTAGTTTAGAGCTAATGTGCTCTTGACATGTGTGAAATAGTATTTAAATAACGTTAAAATAACTAATTGTTTAACACATATCGATTGATTAATGATTATTGCAATTCACTTGGCAGCATTAAAATCAAAGTTTTTTACGGATTCGTTTTATAATTTCCATGTAATTAATTGCTTTTACATATAAAAATTCAAAAGCACTAAAATGAATTCTAAGGTAATTATATTAATTGAATTAACCAAGCCAATAAATAATAAGGATAAATTGATGATCGAACCAAAAAATCTATTTTTTCGTGTTTTTAAGCCTATTAATTGATTAATTAAATTGAATAAACTGAAATAATTTAATTAAGGTATTTACTTTTATAATATTTTTTGCTCAAGCTACAAATCATATGCACAATTTATTTGTTCATGTGTAATAAAATAATTGTAAATTTGTGTTCAAATGGAGTTTAAACTACAGAAAATAGTTTCTAAATGCGCACCAGATTTTATAAAAATTTAAAAGTCAAGTATTTATAAATGTAGATTTTAATAAAGTTTTAAATTATGTCAACACAAAAATAAAAAATAAAAAAATCGATTGAGCAATTTTGATTTATACATTTTTCAAATAAAAATATTACATTGCATAATTGAATTTCATTTAATCTTTTCTTCATGGGTTTACTTCCAGTAATTGTTACTATCAAACTTTACAAAAATCAAAGTTAAAAAAAAAAGTTACATTATTTTGCATTTTCTCCAAATATGATTGATGCAGGCAGAAGAAGGGGTGGCCAAGGAAATGACAATTCAATATTTTTGCTTTCCTTGCCCTCGAAAGTGCTGCCTGATCTTTCGGTCTCAGGCTTTCGAGCCTCGGTGAGTCATCACCGGCTATGCGGCCTGTAGACAAAAAATAGGCGGCCGCTATGGCACACCTCACATCTTTTGGCCGTGAGAGAGCCTCCGAAGAGATGCAATGGTGGAGGCAAGATTATCTGACAAAGGGGAAGTTTGATGGATGAGATTCAGAAAATTTGATAAGAATAGTTTAAAGAAATGGACCAAGTTGCATAAATTGAATGTAAAAAACAATCTTGATGAGAGTTTATATTGAAGAATTTCATGAATACCTGATAAGTTATTGATTCGATTAGTGTATTTATGATTTAAAGTAATCACATTTTCATGTGATTTTGAATATCTTCGGATGATCATCTTTCGAAGAAGTGATTCATGAGAGAAATCTACCATGTCAAAAAATGACATGCGATCATTTGAATATGTAGCTTAAAAATGTGATGTCGGAGGATTTATATAGAAAATGATGTTTGTTGAAACTGCGGCCGCGCATAGTTAGAATGCAGAAAACTGTTCCGCACCTGGTTTCATGGAATTTTGTCCGTTGAGGAACGTAAAGTGAATCTTAAAATTATGTTCGCACACATTGAATGATTTTTAAGACTAAGTTCGCACATAGTTTAGTATATGAAACCGGTTGCGCATTTGGTTTTACAAAGATACACACGACATCCAATAAATAAATAAAATATAAATTTCATCCGCATATAGTTTAAAACATTTAAGGAAAATGCACACTTTGATTACTACAAGTATAAGCATAGATATTAAAATCATATAGAATTGGATCGACCGGTTAGATCGAGACTGGACTAAGGTTCAGTTTGATTTACTATCATCTATTGGATTGTTGTAGTAAATTAGATTAAACCATATCGGTTCAATATAAAATTATATGAGCCAGACCAATTTTATTGTGAACTGATTTATTAGAATTTTTAAATTAATTAATTATTCAGTACCAATCTAACTAACCAAATAGTAATTTCAGTATGACTAGATGTCAAAATGAGTGAATTAAGATTTGCACCTAGTACGGGTTGCAATGCCACCTAAATCCCTAGTTCCTTAGTTCCCTATCACTAGATTAGAGAATTTGTTTATTTTATATGTAATTCCTTTTTATTTCGGATAACTCACTTCTTCATAGCATAAAAAATTTCAGAGATGGACGTAACATAAGGTCAGTCAGAATATACCTCCAATTCTTCGATGGAGTTTATTTTTGGCCAGTTGTCAGTCAAGTCGATCCTGAATCTCATAGATCGAACCATCAATCGACTTGACTGCCCATACGCAAATAATTATTTTATATTCATTTGCTTAAATTATAATAAAATAAATATAATTTATTAGATTGACGGTCAAATCAGTCAATGTAATCAATAAACCAGAAATCAGACACATGATCTATTAAACTCTGATACATCAAGTGGATAGAAATTGTCCGGCCATGGGTGCCCATATAAGTAAACAAACAAAGAGTTACATGTCTTCACTTTCCATGTACTAGACAAATCAGAATCAATAAATTCATTTTTATGCATTTTCTCGAAATATGATTTATGCAGGAAGAAGATGCAGCCCAGAAAATGGGAATGTTCTGTTTCTTTCCAATAGCCTCTTGAAAGATCTGCTTCTGCCAGATCTTCCATTCAAAAATGATCAAACACGGGAGGAGGAGATGGAGCCAGTTGATGGTTGCACATATTCTAATTTTGTTTCCGAGTTTGAAGGGAAAAATAGAAACAAAATTAGTTTGGTACAAGAATTTAGGAGGAAATGATAAAATATATGATATATTTATTAAATTATCCTCGGATTGAGTTGAGATAGATACTAAAATGAAGGCAAATGAGTCATTTTGCCGCACTTCTTCCCCCATTCACTTTCAAATCCTTCCAAATTGGGATTAAAGGAATTGAGGGTTCAAACCTTTCAAATTTCTCTAAATCTCTCCTTAAAAAAAATTTGAAACAACATTAACATATCTCTTTTCTTTCCTTTCCTTTTCCTCCTCTCTTACAAATTACTTGAAAACACTCCTTGTATGGCAGATCTAACATCTTTCATTGTGAGAGAGTCTCGAAAGGGAGCAATGTCTAGTAAAAAAGGAAGTCGAATAGATGAGAATCACAAATTTTGAAATGAAGAGATAAAACAAATGGATAAAGTTGCATAATTGAATGGAAATTTTTTTAATATATCACGTGTGGAAAATTTATACGAATATTGATAGATATTGCTTCGATTAGCGTATTTACAACATTTTCATGTGATTTTGAATATGTTTGGATGGCCATCTTGCGAAGAAGTGTATGAGAGAAATTTACCTTGAGCCAATATGATCATAGTGTCGATGGTCCAGCTGGAGTGGATTTGCTTGGGAATCAGATCCAGTGGGTGGAGCTTTCGATGAACAGCAAATTGCAGTGGAACTGTAGTGTCCTTCGCCGTCAGCCTTGTTTGCTCTTATCTGTTTCTTGTTCATTTCTACAAAATATTTTAGGGTTACTTCGATTCGTCAATAATTCTCAGCCAATTTGGACCCAGCCCTAGGATTTTATGGGTTTGTGATTTGGTGCATATCTCGCGGTGGTCGATTTTGGTGAATTGTGTTTTTTCGATTTTGGGTGATTAAATCAATTTGGGCAACTAGGATTTTGCGAGGTTGATGTATGGCTTCCGGGACTACACTCAATGAAGAAACAGGAGGTGTCGGTGGTGGAATTGGGACATTTGAGAAATATAACTGGGTGGTGACTAAGGTGTGACGAACAATGATATTCCGAGCGACCCGACTATTCCCGTAACATCATCCTCACCCACCATAAACGACCATGTTAACCCCTAATTGTCTATTAGTCAGTAATCTCTGAGTATAGCATTTTTGTGGTTCCAGTACAGCTCTATTTTGCTGTTAGTCAAAGATTAATTGGATGTGGAAACGCCACCGAGGTCAGATGGCTTTTGGAAGAGGAAGGAAGGAGGAGCACGTAACGACGTAGTTTTGCTGCTGGCAGCAAATAGCTATGCAGCATCGGATCCAGTTCCCACACCCTTTCAGCATTTGGCGCCTTCCCTGCCCATTTTCAAACTCATAAGGTCAGGGGTGTAACAATTCGGTTTGGTTTTTAATAAAAAATTAAATCAAATTATTGGTAATCGGTTTGAAAATTTTGAAATCGAACCGAACCACTAGTCTTTAAAATCAAACCGAATCAAACTAAATGATTCAATTTGGTTCGGTTAATTTTTTTGATGAACTTTATTGATTAATTTAACTACCAAATAGGAGAATTTTCATATAAAATCCTAATTTTGTTCGGTTTGGATCAGTTCGATTTAAAAAAATTAAAAACCAAATCATTAGTCATCGATTTTTCAAATTTTGAAACCATAACCAAACCACTAACATTCTAAACCTAGCTAAACCTATCGATTTGGTTCGATTTAATTTGATTTATCGATTTATCAGTTTTTATTTACACTCCTAACCATAACAAACAACCATGTAGCATCATCAATAGTGATGTTCGTGGATTGTTCTAATTAGCTTCAAATAAATGAAGAAAAACAGCGTAAGTCAAAAACATGAATTACCACCCATTCTTAAATTCAGTAATGAACTATTTAGTTTGTTAACTTCATGTCTGGTCAGGTCTTAGTTCCTTATTACATTCTGATTTTAAGCTGGTGAACACTCATTCTCAAGATCGACAACGTGATGGAGTTGGTGTGGAAATGGCGGTGGTTGAGGATAGAAAAGCGCAGGGGAGTCGCCGGACGCCGGCTGGATGATATTTTTTTTTTGTTTTATGGTTTTTTACTTTAATATGGAAACGGAGCTGAATAAAGTAAAAAAAATGAAAATGGATTTGAACTACGAATTGTATGCCAAACAACAAAAGTAAGGTACAACTAATTTAAAACAACACAGTAGCAACATAGTTATCAGAACCGGATCGGAGGCCGAACCGGTCAGGGCTCCGGTTCTCGATTTTTTAATTGAACCGGCAGTTCAAACCGGTTCCACCGGTGGTTTTTTTTAATGTAATTATTATTAAATATCACATTTAGCCTGCTAGTTATCTTAAAAATCACAAAATATCTTGATGCTCTAGTGGTTAGAGCTTCCGTATGAAAGTCCAAAGGGCTGGGTTTGAATCCCAGCTCAAGCATTTTAATAAAATAAATTTCTGGCTATTAATGATATGTAATTAAGCCTTAATTAAACCATCAATTACAATAAATCGGACCGATCCGGTTCACCGATTTTGTAAAAAACCGGCTGATTTATTCAGTTTTTTCCGGTTCAGTGTGCACCCCGGTATTAATTTCAAATCGGACCGGTACTAGGTCCGGTTCCCGGTCGAACCGGCCGGTCCGGTCCGGTTCTGATAACTATGAGTAGCAAGTTTTAAAGATAAATCATAAATTGTCACGTGTACACAAATAAATATTAATAATTTTATATAAACTTTTATTTATAAATTTCAACATCTTGGTTTTCGCATTTAGATCCTTTGAACTATTAGAATTTGGGCACCCCATAAAATATATCGACGTGTACAATTTCACTTTACAAGCATATAAAATCGCTCTGAATGTTTACAAATCAAAGTTAATAAAATTTGCAAATTTTCGCATTTTTTCCAGGGCAATGGAAGCAGAAGCCGCAGTGGAGAAAATGGGCATGTTGTTGCTTTCCATCCCCTGAGAATCACTGCTTCATCTTTCTCTTTCAGGCTCAACGGCCAAGGTGATTTATCCCTCGAGGAGGACGCAAGGCCGATCGATGGTTGGCCGCATTGTGACAGCTCTCACATCTTCTCGCCCTGAAAGAGCCCTTGAGAGGGAGGCAGCGTGAGGTTAGGATATCTAGCAAAGAAGAAGAAGTTTGATAGATGAGATTCGGAATATTTGGTAGGAATAGGTTACAGAAATGGATGGGAGATTGTATTGAAAATGCGAGTACCTGATAAGTTATTGATTCGATAAGTGCAGATACAATTCGAAGCGATCACATATTGGTGTGAGTTTGGATATCGTCGAATGGCCGTCTTGCGAAGAAGTGCCTCGGATGAGAAATTCACCATATCAAAAGAGGATATGATCATTTGAATGTGTATCTTGAAAATGCGATGTCAGATGATTTATATAGAATGTGATGTATGCTGAAACTGTGTCCGCACATAGTTTAGAATACAGAAAATCATTCTACACTTGGTTTCATAAAACAACGTCCATACATAGTTTTGAAAAAATGACGAAGGTGCTTGATTTTATAGCGGTATACAAATCAACGATTGACAGAGATTTTAATATTTTTAAAATTGCTTCGAACGTAGTTTAGTATATGAAAACCAGTTACGCATTTAGTTTTACAAAAATATTCCAGCCGATGATTTATAATGGATAAATAAAATTTAATTTATTGAATGTAAAATTATACTTTAATTCTAATAATTTCTTTTCTTATACTATTTTCTCACTGGAGTGAAACATAGTGACAACAAATAGAAACTATTTTGTCACTAATTAGGATAAAATTATATCTTTACATCTCAAAATATGAATGATAAACAATTATGACATGAAATTTTTATTAAGTAAAATTAGATATCAACACATTGAAACTTATAATCATAACCTTTATCTAAATATTTCACGTAAAAGTGATGAGTCAAAGCACAATCCAAAAAAGTCAAAACGTCAACGATAAATATTAATTTTGTCCCATGTCGCCAAACCGAAGTACAAATTTTAATTTCGAAGAGCATACATTTGGGAATTAAAGAGGTAGTATAAATTTATTGAGCCGAGTAGTTAATATTTGGTTCATTTGATTGAGATTGATGATAAACCATTCACAAGTATATTGGCTCGATAAGAAATTCTTCAGTGTCACGTGACACTTTGACCAGTCATGTGGCGCATTGAAAAGTTAGAAAAATTTCATAACCAATAAGAAGCCGCCACACTTTGATGGTGTCCACATGTCCACCTAAAAATTTCTCTCGGCTCGTTAACAGTTCATTGCTTCCTCTACATATTTTTTACCCCGAAGTATAATTCTTGATTCTGTCACCAATGAGTATCACTTGACATTCAATTAACCAATAATATATATAAAAAATTTCTAAGTGTGAGAAAATTTTTGCGGGATGAGCCAATATTGAAAATGATTTAGGTGAGTCGGCGATATTTGCAAATCACGATAATTCAAGCAATAATTACTAAGTTATTACTTAAAGTTATATTTCACATCATGTGCGCTTACAAGACAACAGATCACAAAGCAACAGAGACACAAACCAGTGACCGGATATTCTATGATGCTGGGGTGAACTGATAAGATGAGTAGGAAAGAGTGCCGAGGCCCCAGCTGGTGTGGATCTGCTTCGCCTTCGAATCATTTCCGGCCGCACCCATCGCCACATGAAGCGGGTAGAAATGGTCCGGCCACGGGTGCGCCATTTTAGCATTCGGGGCCTTCTCCGCCCACTTATTCACATCGTCATATCTACAAATAAAAGAACCACATGTAAACCTAGGCAAAAATCATAATCTTCATCATAGATGGAAAAATTCACTTAAAAGAACACATCGATTAAAATGTTAAATTTTGGAGCGGCTCATATTGAATTATATGATACTATAACTCAAAAAGACGAATTTGAAAATCATTGTTTCTATGGCTCCAATCTATCTGGGACCGGATCCCTCGCAACTTTACGAGCAGCTCACACATCTCACATACTGGAATTAGGTCGATCCATTAGCTCTGATATTATGTTAAATTTTAAATCGGCTTCTATTTCCACTATGACTCGAAATCTTAAGCATGTAAGTCATGGCTTAAGAATCCAATATAAGTTGCATCTCCATCTGTTTACTAGACGATGTGGAACATTTTACCAAGTAACTATATTCAAACATAAAACATATAAATAAATAAAATGAATTACCTGCCGCTGAGAAGGGCTTCCTTGAGCCAGTTATCAAACTCGGCGGCCCAGGGCTCAGCCTGCTGACTGTCACTCCTCCGCAGCTTAAGCGCTCTCAAGTTATGGGTCGTGGCTCCGGACCCGATTATCAACACGCCCTCGTCCTTTAGGGGAGCCAGCGCCTTACCCATGTTGTAATGGTAAGTCGCGTCCCTGTTGGACTGAACCGAAAGCTGGCAGACGGGTATGTCGGCTTCCGGGTACATGAGCATTAGGGGAACCCAGGCGCCGTGATCAAGGCCCCGCTCCTTGTCCTCCCCCACTGGACCGAAGCCTGAGGCTGTCAGCACCTCTTTCACTCTTTCGGCCAACTCTGGCGCGCCCGGCGCCGGATACTTCAGCTGAAATCGCAATCGGAAAATGATTGAATAAGAAAATAATCGATTGAGCTCTCTAGGCTATGGATTTTTCAAACCAGCCGCATTTTTTCTTACCAAAAATAAACTAAAAAACCAGTTTTTCGAACCACCTTCAAAACAATCACAAAAAAACTCAAACCTTCTCCACTATAAAAACAACAAAATTTAACCAAAAAAAATAATAATATAAAAAAAAGGAAAAAAACCTAAAATGATGCGAACTAATACCACTTTGTCAATTGCGTTTTGAACTATCTGAAATGTCGAAAAGAGTGCAAAAAACTGATTTTATAAAATAAAATTTACAACTACACTTCTAAACTAATATTATTATAACAAACAAGCTTATGTTCGAAAACTATCTCATTTTCTTATGAAATGAATGACATCATTTTGTTCACATAAATGTCTTTCAATGCTCGATCAATCATAATTATCAAAAAAATTTAATAAGATGAATTAAGTTGAATGAATCAAATCAATTGATCTTAAACAACACACCAAATTAGTTTGTGGGCAGTTAACAATCCTCCAAACTCATAAAATTTTTGCAAAACACTTAACACATGAATATGGGAGCTGTGGATTTCCAGTCAGCTTCTAATCAATCCAAAAAGTCAACTGTCTACTTTTTGAAAATACTTCAAAGTTCGATACCAAAAGAAGATCCAATCTTCCAGATTAAGCAGCAGTCAACGATCCTCCAACCACATAAAATATTCCAAAAAGGCAAAAAATAAAAAACTGCCTTGGGGAAACGATCCTCCAACCACATAAGCTGCAGATTTTCAAAACAGGTGAAAACCAGAAACCTTCAGATGCCCAAATTCTACGCAGAAACGATCCACCAAATCTGGAAAAATCTCAAAATTGCCATGAGATGGTACGAGGTTGGTTACCTGATACATGGCCTTGGGGAAGCCGTAGAAGTCGTAGATCGTGTCATTCCTCTTCACTACGTTCACGTGCGGCTCGTCGGTGTCCCAGTGGCCGGAGACGACGAGGATGGCCTTGGGCCTGACGGGGAAGACGCTGGCCTGGAACGACTGGAGGAAGCGGCGGGCGGGGATGGTGTCGTCGATGGCGAGGGTGGGCGCGCCGTGGGAGATGTAGAACGTGTCAGCGATCTTGGTGGCCATGTGGGACGTTAGGGGAAGGCTTGGAGGAGGGGATTTGGGGTTGTTAAGTAGGTGGAGGTTGTCCGGGACGATGCGGTGGTTTGCGGGTTGGTGAGGAAGGCGGTAGTTGAGGAAGGCGGTGGTTGAGTAAGGAAGGAAACAGCGGGTCGGGTTTTATTCGTTTTATGTTTTCTTATTTTAAATGGAAACTGCGGCATTTGCTTTGTCAAATGATTAACAAATGATATCACTCAATTAACATCACTTATCTAATTATAATTATAATCAGAATTATAATGATTTTCAAATCTCATCCTTTCTCTCTTTTTAGAAATCGTGATAATTCGGATCGCAATTAGATAAGAGGTGGTAGTTCAGGATTCATTTTGGATATTTTTCCTAAAAATAATTAATAACACCGTAATTTATTTGGTTCAAAATTAAATTTTCTTTTTTGTTTTTTTGACTTATTTAATAAAATTTATTTGTTTATTTTTATTTATCATTTACAAATTTTCAAACCGTATTTAATTTCACATAATATCTCAAAACGTCAAACATTAATCAATTTTTCAATAATATTTACCCAAATAATATTTTAATTATTTATCATGACGTTAGGGAGTAAATATTTTAATTTTAAAAATTAGAATAACGTATCCCTCCAAAAAATATAAACTTAGTTATCCATTAATATTAATGCCTGTAGTTCTAGAAACTTATCTTTATGGATATGAGGAAAAAAACATTGGTTTTTAGTACACGAGCTGCCCCCAATCACGTTCTTATATAATAAAATGTATTAAAGAACTTAATTCAATCCAATTCAATTATTAGTATTTTTTTATGATACATCAATCCAATTCTAACAAGCTAATATAATATTATCTTACTGTTAAGTCTCAAATAAAAAATATATAAAATGTGATAAGAACTTGACTTACTCCAAAAATACCAACACAATTGAATAAAATAAATAAATAAAATGCGTGAGCAATTACATAATAATGCACTAGTGCATTTTTAATTAATTTGTATGAAGAGTCAAAATATACAACTCAACATGAATAAATAATCAATATTGAAGTTATGACCAAAATTTTTTGGATTGACACAGTATATCACGTGGATTGTGAACACAGTTAATGAGAGGATGTTACGTGTGAATTTAAAAAATTAAAAAGACACGTAGCAATTGACAATTCACCATTGATTTAGAAATTTTTTTTACGTTTAAACGCGACACATATGGTTGAGAATATCAGCTGTCAACAAATTTTCCATGTTAAGACAAGAGTTGTTCTCTTCACATTTATGGGACCCGGTCACATGTGCACCAATGTTTAGGTTTTTATTTGACTGATGATAGAAAAGTATAGAGACAACATGTGTATTATGACCTAATTAAGGTTAAAAAATAAACTTGAAACAAAACCATTGTCAAATTATAAAGAAAACTAGAAATTTTGATTGTTATTATTATTATTAAGTTTACTACAAGGGTTAATATGAAATAGATAAGGAGTTAAATTATACAAAAAAATAGTTTAGGATGAAAAATTTGTAAATTTAATCCCTTAGAAAAAAAACTAATTTGGGACTTAACTGTAATTATAATATTTAATTTATGATTGAAACATAATACTATATTTATTAAGCTAAAAATCCCAATTAAAAACACTTCTTGTAATGTACTGTAGTAATTAAATTAAATTGTCAAAATTTTGTTTGGGAAACGTGGTATAGCATAGAAAAATATTATTTTTATGAAGTCATGAATTTCAGTATGTTCTTATTGAATTCTATTTATATAATATACTTTTATCATGATTTTTAATATTTATATTTTATGTAATTTACATTCAAAATTTAACACACATTTCAACATACTTTGACAGTGAGCATCAACAATCGACAAACAAATTTTTAAACTAAACTAATGAGCGTTGGCTGCCATAAAAAAATTCAAGCTTTTAAATACAGGAATGATTACTTATATTGGAGGTTGTCTAACAACCTCAAGGTCATGGGTTCAAGCCCTGTTGGTACCGCATTTACGCTTAGATACGCTGGAGGTGCGCGTGAGCTGGCCCGCAGTGAGTATGAGCGTACACTATCAAAGTGGAGGGGGTGTGCGGCCCCTAGCCACCAAGGGGGAAGTGGGGAACCACTATCGATCCCTTTAAAAAAAAAAAAAAAAAAACTATATATTTATTTATGCATATTTACATGATTTATTAGACATTGTTATGCATTCATTAAAATAAGAGTACCAAAAACTCATTAAATAATACAATGCATTCATAGAAATAACCCATTACATTTTATTTGATTTTTTCGAATTGACTGGTTTTTTTTAAAAAAAAAATGAGCATGACGAATAACCAATGATAATTACAGAACAAAATTTATGAATAAAATTGAAAAATTACACTAAAAATGTAACTTTACTCCACTTAAGTGGGCAATTGAACTATACGAACATCATATGACTTTTGAATATCATTTTAAATATTTTATTTAACTTTATTATATACTTTCAATATACTTAAGTTAATTAAATATCTTTTTATTTTTAATTAAGATTGTCGAATAAAAAAATGAAACTTTATATAATTTATGTAAGACATCGGGCAAAAAACATCATTTTAATTATATTATTTTCATTTTAGGTTTTAGAATGTTTAAAGCATAATTCTAAATACCATACAATCTTCAAATCCTATAAAACTAAACTTAAATCTGACACCCCTGATCCCCAAATATCTGAAAATCATAAAAATTAATTTAAAATTATAAACTCCTAAAAATATGAAAACTCTAAAACTAATCTCAAAAACCTAAAATTTTAATATCCTAGACCACTGGAATGCTAAAACATCCTAAATGAAAAAAAAAATAGAAGTACAAAATCATATTTTTGTAGGGCTTAGAGACTGCCTGACAGAGTAGGAAATTTGTAATGATGTTCCACTAGATTAGTTTTTGTGTTCTTAAATTATATATATATATAAAAAGACAGAAAGAGAGATAAAGAATTATTCTTCACCTTTTCTTGATCATTTTTTTCATTCATACATTAATTATTAAATCACCATATTTATTAAAAAAACTAATTAAGTAGAACATTACTTTCTTTTTGCCTACTAATGTAGACAAATTTTATACTTTACATTCTATTTCAATTTTTTATGTAATAGTATTGAAATGTTTAAGCATTATATAATACCATATGACCCCCCGCACGCATAGGTGGCACGACTGTCTGACCATTATCCCATAAAAACTCTCGTAAATACTCATTCAGACAGCGAAAAGTGAAACATTAAGCAACGCATAAAATCTCGCGTTCAACAATAAGCCCAACACACCTGACTCCACCACACAACGCGACACTCCAACACAAAACGACGTTACCTGTGACGCAACGACGCCGTTCTCTACCTCCCGACCACAGTTTCAAAATCTCGATGCGGAAGAAATCGAAAGGCTACGAGAGGGAAACGAAAGCCTGGACGACGACGAGGAACAGTGGATGAGGGTTTTGTGGCTCTCGGGCTCCGACAAGTGATTCCGCCGATTCAACTTCTCCGATTTTGCGAGCGAGGTGCGGTGAGGCGCTGAGGTTGAATTGAGGATTGGTATGGCTGATCGGAGGAAGTGGAACTGGGACGTGTCGGGGTTTGAGACGAGGAGGGCGTCGGAGCAGCATCAGGATGGGGAAAGCATCAGGGCGAGTGTGACGCCGATGGTGAGGAGGTATTCGGTTGCTGCGTCGAGCCCTGTCTTGCAGCATGAGCTGCCGGTGCGGCAGGGCTTGGTGGCCAAGGTGCAGAAATTGAAGGATAAGGTTAAGGTAAATTGTCGGTGGAATTGGCTTTCGAATATTGAAATTTAATTTAATTTAATTAAGTGATTAACATTTTTTGAATCTCGGAGCCGAATGGAAGTAGCTGGAGTTAGGAGTCAGAAGTCAGGTGTTTTGTGAATTGAGCTTAGTAGAAATGGAGTTTCATAGATTCAAATTTGAGTGAAAAAATTATTAGTGTTTCTATTTGTAGTTTAAATTAATGTAGGATGACTCGATTTGTTCGTGAATTTACAGAAGTGATATATGCAGAAGTAACAGTAGATGATCCTCTGGAGCTAGATAGGGCCGTATCTTTACTGAAGTATTTACCAGGCAGGAAGCAAGGGAAAAAACTTGCTATTCATCAATGACATGTCCGGACAGAGCGACTACTTTCAATCTTTTTCGGTCTTGAAGTATTTTTTATGTTCTAGCATATGGCAGGAGGGAGTAATTTTGGATAGGGAATGTGGTTTAGGGGATAGGGCTTGTGAGTGCTGAGTCTTATCTTGTTGTTTGACAGCTTGCAAGAGAAGATTACGTTGAGTTGCGGCAGGAAGCGACTGAGTTACAAGAATACTCGAATGTGAAGCTTGATAGAGTTATGCGCTACCTAGGCGTTCTTGCTGATAAAAGTCGTAAGCTGGGTATGTTTCGTTTGTACATATTGTTTTGCTTTATGAATGGATGCTATGTGGTTGAATATTGCTTCTTTGTTGAGGTAAGCAATTTTTCAGTATAATTTAAAAATTGTAAAGTGCTCGATTAGTCAAAAAAACATTACTGTAAATTTGTGTTTTTTCCTGTATTTGCATGCCTGTGAAGTTTTCTTATTTCAATCAGAGTTTAGTTTTTGCTGGTCCCATCCTTTTCATTGACTTCATTGCAGATCTAGCTGCTCTTGATATGGAAGCCAAAATCTCTCCGTTGATCAGTGAGAAGAAAAGGCTGTTTAACGACTTGCTGACTGCCAAAGGTAACCAATATCTCAAATTTGAACCTTTTATAACTTTCGATTTCCCATTACTTCGATAAATCTTTGCCGATGACCAATTTATATGGAATAAGCATTTCATATTGTTAAAATTGAAGAATTATTATTGGAGATCTCAGGGAATGTCAAGGTATTTTGTCGTACAAGGCCAGCTTTCGTGGACGAAGGCCCCTCCATTGTTGAATTCCCTGATGATTTTACAATCCGTGTAAAAACTGGTGATGAGACGGCCACCAGTCCCAAAAAGGATTTTGAGTTTGACAGAGTATATGGACCCCATGTTGGACAATGTTAGTTTTTGCTGTTACCAAAATTTCTTTCTGATATATACCGATGTCTCACATTCGAGCCTCATGAGGTTTCTTTTGGTGTGAAGCTGAGCTGTTCCTCGATGTTCAATCGCTCGTACAGTCAGCGTTGGATGGGTACAATGTTTCGGTATTTGCTTATGGGCAACGTGGTTCGGGAAAGACACACACAATGGTGCGTCTTTACCATTTTATTTAGGGATAAAACCCAAAAGGGGCCCTGAACTACCACCGCTTACCCAATTGCGGTCAGAACTACCACGATTTTCAAAAAGGGTGCGATTAAAAAAAAATTAAACTGATTTTCTAAAATAAAATTTACCATTACATTCCTAACCTAATATTATTATAAGACTTAAATTTGTGTGCGAAGATTACGTCATTTGGTTATCAAAAGACGTCGTTTTCTTTATGTGCGCAAAATGGTATAATTTATTTTGATAACCAAACGATGTAATTTTTGCACACAAATCTAAGTCTTGTAATAATATTAGGTTAGAAATGTAATGGTAAATTTTATTTTAGAAAATCATTTTAATTTTTTTTTCATCGCACCCTTTTTGGAAATCGTGGTAGTTCTGACCGCAATTGGGTAAGCGGTGATAGTTCAGGGCCCCTTTTGGGTTTTTCCCCTTTTATTTATCATTGTCAGTGACTCATTTCTTCCGTTCTTGTGAAACTATCTCGATATAGGATCGAGTTTCAATACGTTTCTATCATAAATTGCTTCCTTCTTCTTTTCTATTTTTTCGTTCTTTAAACTTCCAAACAGAAAACAGTTAGCGCATTTTTTTCCTTCTGATTTTATAATTTTTTATTTCCCAGGAGGGTACTATCAATGATCGGGGTCTATATGCTCGATGTTTTGAGGAGCTGTTTGATCTGTCCAACACTGATGTCACTTGCACATCACAATACAATTTCTACGCTTCAGTATTTGAGATCTACAACAAACAGGTTCCTTTCATTGTCTATGCAATATATTCTTCACTCATTAGTAGCATATGAAACGTCTTTCAATGGTATTTATCAATATGCTCACACAGATGACAGATTTGCTGTCCGAATTAAGGGAAAGGTTTCGACCTAGCATTGGCGAATATGGGTTTCCAATTCCAACTAGTATCATGGAAGATACAACTTCGCTCCCAGAGCTTGTTAAGGAGAAAGTTTACAGTCCCTTAGATTTCACCAGAGTTGTGAAAGCAGCTCTAAAGAACCGAGGTGTGGATGCATTGAAGCATGGGGCTTCACATATGTAAGAACTAATTACAGAATCTTATGTATTCTGACTTTGCCTATCTAAAATATCTATTCTGTGCCTGGGGCTTATTGATAGTATAGGAAGTCCGCATTTTATGGAAACTCGAGTTTATTGTGATTGAAAAAGTTTCACTCTAATTTTAAATATATGTAGCTAGTTTTTGAGTATCAATTGATTAATCGTTTCAATTATGTGTTGCATGTTTTTTGGTTGCAGGGTTGTGACCATACATATACACTGTAAGAATTCGCTAACTGGTGAAAACTTGCATAGCAAGCTTTCACTTGTTGATTTAGCTGGAAGCAACAGCGTAGATATGAAAGCTGACAACGGTGAATATGTGGCGGATGTGCTTCATGCTCTGAAGTCATTGTCAGCGTACGTGACTTTCTCTTCTACTTATTTTGTCTTTTGACTATGAGAAGCCTTCTATCCATATGCAATTCTACTACAATTTCAGGTTAGGAGATGTCATGTCATCCTTGACCTCAAAGAAGGACGTTGTTCCTTATGAAAACTCCATTCTCACCGAAGTGCTCGCAGACTCGTTAGGTATGCTTTCACTAGCGCACTCTTTTACCTGGGTCTAAGCTGGAATTTAATAACTAATGCTACGTGTTTATTAATGATATTACAAAGTATTGATTGAACATCTGATGTACCAGGTGGGAGCGCAAAAACTTTGATGATTATTCACTTGTGTCCAAATGCAACAAGTTTGTCTGAGACACTAGCTACACTAAATTTTGCCTCCAGAGCTCGAAACACTACGCTGAGCCTCGGAAGTGAGGATACGATAAAATGGAGAGATATTGTATGTTCTTTAGTTGCATGATATGTAGAGATGCTTATGATAAGGCATAGAAATGTGAAATAGAACATTTGATAATGATTTTTATCTTCATTCCTGTTTGGTAATTATTTTCACACAATATTGATACACTTGTAGCTTAAGTGTCAAGTTGTATGTTAACTGTTTTAGTGAAGTATTTGCATTGGTATGTGTAGGCAAACGATGCACAGAAGCAGCTTTATGAAAAAGAGAAAGAAATACAAGATCTCAAACAAGAGGTTTTGGGTCTTAAGCAAGCGCTCAAGAATGCAAATGATCAGTGCAATCTGCTTGTTAACGAAGTTCAAAAGGTTCCAAAATTTTTTTACTACAATCTGGCTTGAAAGCATGTACCATCTCTTCCTGTCGTGCTTCTTACTCATTTGTTCAGCAATGCTTGATGAAGGTTTAATCACTTTATTAACTGCAGCATTCGAAGAATGTTTTGCTTGAAGAGAAGTATAAGATCGAGAAAGATCAAAATGAACAACTTCGTAACCAGCTCACTCAACTATTACAACTAGAGCAAGATCAAAAGATACAGATACAGCAGCAAGAAACTACCATCAAGACTTTGCAGGTTGGTTTTTAGCCGATATTAATCAATTTATCAGAAGCATTACACAGTTGCCTAAACACTATCAATTTATATACCTCTCGTTTTTAACATTGTGTAATTTATTCTGTTTTTCTTAAACTTGTTCGATCATGTGACAATTAGTATCTTTTGAATTCTGTATGCAGAATAAAATTCAAAGTATGGGAGTGCAGCTCGCTGAAGTGCTTCAATCTA
The DNA here is from genome assembly GCA_002312845.1 of Kalanchoe fedtschenkoi. Classification (NCBI taxonomy): domain Eukaryota; kingdom Viridiplantae; phylum Streptophyta; class Magnoliopsida; order Saxifragales; family Crassulaceae; genus Kalanchoe; species Kalanchoe fedtschenkoi. Next base: position 4,324,724 of record NQLW01000024.1, on the reverse strand, counting down.
ATGAATCCAGAGCGAAATCTGGGTCAGAATCGGGGCCTGCTGCATCGAAGGTTACTGATGATAATGAGGTGGACTCATCAACTGTAATTTCGAAGCTTCAGGAAGAGATTCAGAAACGTGATCAACTTATTGAGGTATTTGAAACTGGTCTGCCCTCTTATGTTTTAACATCCAAGTGAAGCATTATAAAAGCTAGGCGGATTACCATTGTCAAATGCACGGTATAACTAACTGGTATTTTTGTGAAAAATCTAAAAACCAAATCGAATAATTACGATCAATATTTTTTACTGGATTTAGATATCATTTTGGTTGCTCTTGATTTGTTGAAATTTCCGATGTTGCAGAGGTTGCATAATGAAAATGAGAAATTGTTCAGTAGATTGACAGAGAAAGCTGCTTCTGCTCCACCGCCCCAGGTTGTATTCAGTTTTATTTGTAATGTTTATCGTATATTTTATTTTATAAGACTCAATTTGCTCCACTCTCATTTGCAGTGAGTTTTTTTTTTTTAAATCTTATTTTGTTGTCGCAGTTAGCACTTCCGGCCCCCAATGGATTCACCGGTGGCCAGGCCCAGGATTCAGGAAGGTATATAAATATATCCTCTATGACGTTCTCCACATTTTCTTTTGATTTTATCATTGTTCTTTAAAAGCACCTTCTTTTATAAAAAATCTCAGTTATTTGATTTGGTTTTTTTATGGTTTAGGTGTGATAAGAACAAGGGACAATCACCTGCCGCTCAGTCACCCAGGAATAAACCTGACGGCACACTTGCCCTGACAAAAACAAATTCAGAGGGCGTGAAATCCACTCCAGCCGGAGAATATCTCACTGCCGCTTTGAATGATTTTGATCCCGAACAGTTTGATAGCCTCGCTGCCATATCTGACGGGGCAAATAAGCTTTTGATGCTGGTACAAATTTTTTTTCTTTTCGAAACTTGTAATATATGTCTAGCTTAGAGATGCTCTTAACCCTTGTAATGTTTTATGAAATGACTTTGATACATATTTGTGTTCGTCATCTGATGTGGATGCGCATTTTCGAATTCAATTATGTAGGTCTTAGCCGCAGTCATCAAAGCGGGTGCCTCGAGAGAGCACGAAATACTTGCAGAAATCAGAGACGCAGTCTTTTCTTTCATTCGGAAAATGGAGCCAAGGAGGGTTATGGACACCATGCTCGTTTCGCGTGTACGCATTTTGTACATAAGGTCATTGCTTGCTAGAGCACCTGAGTTGCAGTCTATCAAGGTAATAAAATCTCCAGTTCTGACAGTTTCCACTTTGTTGTCGAGGAACTGTGCTTAACTGACGATATGTGAACTTATTACCCACTTTTCAGGTTCCGCCTGTTGACAGGTTTTTAGAAAAACCGAATACGATTCACGGCAAAAATGCTAGCCGTGGAGGTAGCCCCGGAAGGTCATCACCGCATTATGATTCCAGCTCGAGGAATGCAATAGTTGAAGAGCACTATATCCACGCTTTCAGGGTCAATATAAAGCAAGAAAAGACATCGAAGTTATCTTCGGTCGTCTTAAAGTTACGAGGAATCGATCACGTGCGTCCATATTTTGTGTTCCCCTCACTCATCATCTACATTATGTTGCCATGTTGATAGTATTTGTAAAAGATTTTATATTTTTAACGTGTAGGATTCCTGGAAGCAACAAGTAACTGGCGGAAAGCTTCGAGAGATAACTGAGGAAGCAAAAGGATTTGCCATCGGAAACAAGGCTCTCGCTGCTTTATTTGTTCACACTCCGGCCGGTGAACTGCAACGGCAGATCCGCGCATGGTTGGCTGAGCACTTCGAGTTTCTTACCGTCACAGGCGATGATGCTGTAGGAGGGTCAGCCGGACAGTTGGAGTTGCTATCAACAGCAATAATGGACGGTTGGATGGCAGGGCTTGGCGCTGCAATGCCTCCGCGCACTGACGCCCTAGGCCAACTGCTTTCTGAGTATGCGAGACGCGTGTTCACATCACAACTTCAGCACCTGAAGGTAGATGCCAAATCTCAAACTAAGATATTCGAGAGCTTATTTATCATGCTGACGTGGTTGCTTTTGCATTTTGAAGGATATCGCGGGCACTTTGGCAATGGAGGAGGCTGAGGACTCTCCGCAAGTTGCCAAGCTGCGTTCAGCTCTTGAATCCGTCGATCACAAAAGAAGAAAGGTATAAAATCCATTTGCAATATTGTCCGCTCTAATGCTTCTAGTGTTTAAGCATATTGTTAACATCGTCTTTTTTTTTTTCCCTTTCAGCTGTTACAGCAAATAAAAACCGATGCTGCCATGCTTAACGTGGAAGAAGGGAGCGTGCCTATCCAGCATCCTTCGACCGCGGCCGAAGATGCTCGACTGGCGTCTCTAATCTCCCTCGACGGTGTATTAAAGCAAGTCAAGGTCAGTCAAATCCGCTATATCCAGTGATTGACGAATCCGTTGAATATACAATTCTGAAATCTTTTACATCTGCAGGAAATAGTCAGACAAGCATCTGTTACTAAACTGAGTAAAAGTAAGAAGAGAGCGCTGCTTGAAGCACTGGATGAATTGACAGACCGCATGCCCTCGCTCCTTGACATTGATCAGCCATGCGCCCAGAGGCAAATTGCCGATGCTCGCGAAATGGTTGAGGTACAGTTCACTTACAAATTGTCTGATTGTATTGAGACCGCGTCCACTTCTTGTGTTTTTGGCTGTTCTCTAAAATTCCCTACTGGAATCAATCCTCGTTCGATTAATTTTGTCTGCTTTCCAAGTTTCATGATTTTTCATTTCTCTTAATTCACAATTTAATTTAATTTTGTTGAAAAAATAAACTTAATAAGCTATATCATTTTTTGAAGAGAGTTTTACCATTTATAATCTGCATTTATACATTTATATTTTATTATTAATCAAAAATATATTATGCATTATACCAGTTCGTTATAAATATGATACTTTTGTTGCAGTCTATTCCCGAAGATGAAGACCGCCCGCAGCCAACCGGTTCATTTCCGCTACTAGATCTGTCCCCAGCCGAAATTGATGTATCCCAATGGAACGTACTCCAGTTCAACACCGGCTCCACTAGCCCCTTCATCATCAAATGTGGCGCAAACTCCAACTCAGAGCTCGTCATCAAAGCAGACGCCCGTGTCCAAGAGCCCAAAGGCGGTGAGATAATGCGGGTCGTCCCCAGACCAAACCTCCTGGAGAACATGACCCTGGATGAAATAAAAGAAGTGTTCTCACAGCTCCCTGAAGCCTTAAGCCTCCTGGCCCTGGCCAGGACCGCCGACGGCACTCGCGCTCGCTACTCTAGACTGTACAGGACTCTGGCCATGAAGGTGCCGTCACTGAGGGAGCTGGTCAGCGAGCTCGAAAAAGGCGGCGCTCTTAAAGACGGAGCCAGAACATGAATGGCTTCAAATTGGCTCATCAAGTGAACAGGAAAGTCATTGTTGTGTGCCTTTTTTGTACCATTTTGTTGATAGCTGTCTGTATGCAATTCCTTGTTGGATCTTATTTATTCGAAACCTTTGCATCCGAGGAAACAGAAACATGTCTCAAAGCTTTGTTATGGTCTAATTATATCTGTTCAGGTTTCAATCCTGAAGATTTGGTGCTAAAAAGTGAAGTGGTTTGTGTCGTCGCTAAAACTTATAATTCATTTGTAATGTTATATCCAAGTAAATTCCGTCTCTAAAAGTAAAATTGCGTGCTCAAGAATCCTGGAGAGTCAACGTTTAAAAGCCTCCATCTACTTTGACCGCCACATGTGTCTGAAAATGTCTGAGAGACATCATGTGTGTTTCTTCCGCTGCTCTCGTTCATCGCGTGCCGCATATCGCCGCCGTGCATCTCTGGAACACCAGCATACGCCAAGCCGTGAACACCGGCAACGCGCATGAAGCTCTGCTTCTCTTCCGGGATATGACGCGGACGGGCACGCAGCCGGACAATCTCACCTTCCCGTTCGTCGTCAAAGCTTGCGCCAAGCTTCTGAACCCATTCGATGCTCTGACGGTCCACGCCCACGTAGCGAAGTCGCCGCTGCAGTCGGACATATACGTGCAGACAGCGCTGGTGGACGCGTACGTGAAATGCGGTCGTATCGGGTGTGCGCACAAGGTGTTTGATGAAATGTCTGTGAAAGACGTGGCTGCCTGGAACGCTATGCTTATTGGCCTGGTGCAGATAGGTTCGGTTTACGAGGCTTGGAGTCTTTTTCGCCAGATGGGTGTCGCCGGGGTGCGGCCGGATTCCGTGACGGTTGTCGGTTTGACGCAGCTGGCATCAGATTTGAGGCTGGTGGGCGCCGTGCATTGCGTGGGGATCAAGATTGGAGTGGGAGCTGACGTTTCCGTTGCGAATACTTACATGTCCGCTTATTCAAAATGCGGTGACCTGAGGCTGGCAGAGCTGGTGCTCGGTGAAATCGAGATGTGTTCGAGGACTGTCGTTACTTGGAACTCGATGATTGCTGGATATTCGTTCAACGAGAAGCACCCCGAAGCCTTTTCAGTGTACAAATCGATGCTTCGGAATGGCTTTCGACCTGATATAAGCACCGTTTTGGTGCTGCTAACTTCCTGCATTCTACCGGAGGCATTGCAGCTTGGTAAGGCGGCACATTCCTACGGCATTCGAGCTGGGTGTGATCTCGATACAGCGGTGATGAACACTCTCGTATCAATGTACTCCAAGTGTGATGAGATCAGGTCAGCGCGTTACGTCTTTGACAGCATGAGCTTGCGGACTTGTGTTTCCTGGACAGCTATGATCGGTGGGTATGCGGATATAGGCGAGCTAGACGAGGCCTGGGCCTTGTTCTACGCGATGAGGGTTTCGAACGAGGAGCCTGACCTGGTCACGGTCCTGTCCTTGATCTCAGGCTGCGGCCTGGCTGGAGCTTTGGATATCGGAAGATGGCTCGAAGACTACGCCGATTCGACCGGATTGATTGGTAATGTAATGGTTCGAAATGCGCTGGTGGACATGTATGCCAAGTGCGGAAGCTTGGCAGACGCTCGTAGCCTTTTCGACCGAATGCTCGACAGAACTGTGGTGTCCTGGACGGCCATGATCACCGGCTGCGCCCTGAACGGCGAATTCCACCAAGCGCTCGACCTCTTCTTCGAAATGGTGGAATCGGGCACGTCCCCGAACCACATCACGTTCCTCGCGGCGCTCCAAGCCTGCACGCACTCCGGCCTCCTCGACAAAGGCTGGCAATGCTTCAACCTGATGACAGACCGGTACAAGATCACGCCCGGCGTCGACCACTACACCTGCATGGTGGACCTCCTTGGCCGCAGAGGCAGGCTCCGCGACGCGCTTGACCTGATCCGCGCCATGCCCGTCGACCCCGACGCCGGCGTGTGGGGCGCATTGCTCAGCGCGTGCAAGATCCACCGCGACGCAGAGCTGGGCCAGGTCGCGACCCTCGAGCTGCTGGAGCTCGAGCCTCGTTCTGCGGCCTCCTACGTCGAAATGGCCAATATCTACGCTTCGGCTCAGCAGTGGGACGGCGTGGCGAGCATCAGGGCGAGAATGAGGTCAAACAAAGTCAGGAAGTTCCCCGGAAAAAGCAGCGTTCAGGTTGATGGCAAGAGCTACATTTTCACCGTTGATGACACCAGCCATGATCAAAGCTTCATGCTGTATGAAGCTTTAGATGGCTTAGTGACGCAGATGAGAGATGAAACCGAGCTGCTGCAGCCAGACTGGGCCTGCCCATCGTAGCACCCAGCCCAATATCGGCCCATATCGTATCCGCGTGGTGACTTACCAGCTGGACGCTACTGCTACTTTGAGTCAGGCCCAATGGAAGCCAGGGGTAATATCGTCATTCCAGATTATATTTTCTTACTTCTATGTTCTATCATCGCAGTCCACATGATCTGTTTGGGCCTGGCACAGCACTAACTTCAGACCCAAGATCAGCCCCATGCTAGATACACGTGGCGATGTAGCTGGAAGCCAGCTGGACGCTACTGCCAGTTAGAACCGACGGCCAAGATCTCATCATCGGGAATGGAAGTTTAGAGCTAAGATCGTCATTTCATATTCAATTTCCGAACAGCGCAATCCACATGACCTGATTTGGGCTACTAGCATGAGGCTCAATATTCAGTTGAAATCCACGTGGCGTAATAAGATCCCTCCACGTCGTTGTGAGCCAGCTGGAAAGCTGTTACGACTTCGGATCAACGGTCAGGATCGTGTCTTGCAGTTCAGACCAACCAGGGTCATGATCGTCATTTCTGACTCAACGGCCAACGTCAGACACTTGAGGTTTGAGCAGTACATTTCCGAAAATGAAATAAAAAATAAAGAAACAAAAAAGCTTCAGCAAGTAGAAGACGACAAGAATGGAAGCAAAGCGACTCCTGAGCGCGGCGGAAGAGCTCCTCCGCAACCGCGACTACGCCGGCAGCCGAGCACGGGCCCTCGAAGCCATGCAGATGGATCCGCGCATTGCCGGCGCCGAGCAGGTCATCGCCATCTGCGACGTGTTTCTTGCCCTGCCGGCCGGCGGTAGTGGACCCTCGCCGAGCCCCAATTGGTACGCGATTCTCAAGCTGGAGCCTTTCACGGAGGACGACGATCTGATAGTGGAGCAGTTCAAGAACGTGATCACGCTGCTGAGCCCGGCGCGCTACTTGTACAGCCACGCCTACGAGGCGTACAAGCTCGTGCGCGAGGCGTTTAGGGTTTTGTCATGCGAGGAGAAGAAGGGGGCGTTTGACGAGGAGCTCCGGAGGAAGCCGGCGGAGGAGGAGATTAGGGTTGTGGAGGATGAGGGGTTTTACACAATGTGTCCTTTTTGCTACTGGGTGTTTGAGTATGAGAGGGTTTACGTTGGTTGTTGCTTGAGGTGTCAGAATTGCAGGAAGGGGTTTCACGGGCTGGAGATTCAGTGGCCGCCGCCGGAGGCGTCTGGTAGCTCCTTGGTGGGGTTTATACCGTTAGGGGTTCGTGTTGATGAAGTTGATGAGAATGTTGGAAATCGTAGTGGGGTTAATGTTGTTGACATCTCCGATGATGATGATAAGTTGAAGCCTGATGTTGTCAGTGGAAACGGTGACGTGGCGAATGAGAATGAGAATGAGAATGAGAAAGATCGTGGAGTGGCCGGGGTGGCGCAGGGGAGTGGGGTGAAGTCGAATGCGAGGGAGAGAGGTGGGAGGAGGAAGACGGTGGCGAGTAGGAGCAAGAAGGTGATGGGGAGAGGGATCCCGAGGTCTCGGATTGAAGATGGCCGCGCTGGCGGTGGTGGTGAAGCGTCGTCTAGCGGCGGAGCTGCCACTAGCGAGGTGCAGTTCAAAGAAGGGGATGATGACCTGATGGTGTGCCTGGAGGATCTTTGACCGGCCACGACTGTTTCAATCAACCGTAGGATGAGGAAGGATTAGGAGCCGAAGTCGGCGAGGAGAGGTTCTCCCGGCATTGTAGGAGGTTTGATATCGAATCTCTTTTGTGACGATTGTTAAACGATGTGAGGCGAAATGGGGGCTAGATTTTGTGGTGTGGTGGTCTTAGTGTGTGCTAGTAGGTGCTGGTTTCGCATCACTGTGGAAATAAACGAAGTCGCTACTTCCATTTATACAGGCTCTGTTTACGTGCTCTAGCAAAACATGTACAAGACCACATGGAACTATATAGTTCCATGAGAAATGCCAAAGTTGCAGGACTCAATCAACCAGATAAAGGGTGCCACAAAACTACATCAAACTTAGTGAGCTACTTCCCAAATTATCATACATAAATCACACTAAAACAAAACAACCTTAACAAAACAGAACAGATGTTGGAGGTTGCCTCATTTATTACCCCACTGTATCGCCGCGTCCTATATTGTTAGATCTTCCAAAATGCATTTCCCCTCTCTGGGTTTTTTTTTTTGAATTCTTCAATTTGTGCCAGATGCATATTCAGCTCATGAATTCGCTCTATGTTCATCTGAAAATTGTTCTTTTCAGAATTTTTAGACTGTGTTTGCTCTTGGGAAAATTTCATGGAAAGTAAAATTAGATGGAAATGAAATTGAAATTCTTCGCAGAACCTATTTCATTTTTCTTTTGTTTGTTTATCATGAAAAGTATGAAGGATAATGTCATTTACTATTGTTATTAATCAACAATTTTCATATTATTTTCCATCAATTGTTTTACTCATTATTTTTCATCAAGACCAAACAAAGAAATTTTTTAACTTTTCCTCTGATTTGTCATTGTTCCTAAACCAAACACAACCTTAAAGATTCCTGAGTTTCTTTCACACCATATGAGGTAAATACTCAAGTTAATTGTATTTCACCCTTCACAGTCAACTGATCTAGAACTTGCAAGATAAATTTAGACAAATTTTAGAGCTTAAAGAGATGAAAGTAAATTTTTCAAATCAAATTTGGCTAGTATGCTTACAAGAATTTCCTTAGCAAAAAAGCATTCAAAAGATAGGTGCCTCAAGCTCTCATTATGGTTTGTACAAATAGGGCTGAGAGAATCCATAACATTCCCAAATTTTAACAATTAATCTTTTGTACTCAATCTCCCCATACAAACTAGCCAGGATATTAAATATGCTTACCCCTAGAAAATTTATTCCAACACTTTTTTCATAGGTGAAATTTGGTTTAAGTTCATCATTTGATAAATAAGAATAGTCAAAAAAAATTGAGAAAGGAATACTTGTTATGCTCCAAAGGATTTGAGATTGACCACAGAGATTGTATCTTTGCATATTTTGTGAGGATTTTCTTGATTGTTCTTGGGCATGAAATCATCTAACCCAAAGTGAGTCATTTTTAAGTCCAGTATCCTAAACTTGGGACAGAGTTATGTTTGTTTGAGAATTTTTTTTTAATTCCCAGACCCTTTTTTTCGACAACATCATTGTTACCAAGCAATAAGGGATTTTTGTGATTTATCTGTTCCAACCCATAAAAAAACGCTCTACATTTCTTAGTTTATTTAGTGAAAGTTTTAGGGAAAATAAAAATCTTTGCCCAATAGTTCGACATATCTATCAATACATATTTAATAAGGACTAATCTACCTGCATAGGTGGAAATCTAGTTGAATAAGATTTAACTCTTTGTAATATAGTTTCACTAATAGGTTCAAAGTCTTTAATACTCAATTTTTTTTAGGACAGTGGGACTCCTAAGTACTTGATTGGTAAAGTCACTTCAACAAAATTTAATAAAGAAATCAGTTCACTCTTAATTTTTATTGGCACTCCATCAATGAATATATGACACTTATCTAGATTGTCTTGCAAACCACTAGCATTCGTAAAGCATTCTAAAGTCTTTTTAACACATGTCAGAGAATCTTTGTTAGCCTTTGCAAGGATCTTAAGGTCATCAGCATATGCAAAATGAGTTATCTTTGATTTTGCACACTTTTGATGAGAATTTTTCTCTATGTTTTTAAGCAGTCTATGATGAGAATAAAAAGTAGATAGACACATGGGCTCCCTACCTTATGTCTCTCTTTCCTGTGGAAAAGTCACATAATTCACCATTTACTTTTGTAGAGAAATAGAAGAAGACACTAGAGTCATGACCCACTACACAAATTTCAGATTGCAAGTATAGCATCCATTTTCTAAAAAGCCCAAAAAAATTGAGTTATAAGGCTTCCTCAAATCAATTTTGAAGGTACACCTAGGCTCACATTTTTTTCTAGTGTAACCATGCATTAAGTTTTGTTCCAAAGGAAATATTATGGAATATACTCTTACCCTTTACAAAAGCCCCTTTTGAACTGATCAATGAGAGGGTCTAAGACTATTCTATTGTAACCATTGCAGAACAAATCATGTATAAGATGTTGAAACAAACTATTGGACTCTACTCAGCAGCATTTGCATCTTGGGGCACAAAAGGTTCATCAGCAATTTTTTTAATAGCATTACAAACTCAAGATCTAATTAATTCCCAATGCTTCTGATCGAAATTTGTAGGGAAGCCATCTGAGCTGGTAAAATGTTTAACTTCATACCAAACTATTAGCCGTTACAAGTAATCTTATTCTTCAACAATGAGAACGGATTCCGCCCACTCATTACCCTCGCAAGTGACCTACTGTGCTTGTGTTTGAAGGTTTTATGCTTATGTTTTTAGGGTGCATGCGCCTGTTCCACTCGTTACGGATCAGCTTTCACGCTATTCAACACATCCATATTCATATCCCAGTAAACTCTTCGATGCTTTTCTGCTTTGTTTATGCTCTTTGCTGGTCCTTTAGAAATCCACATAACAGAAAAAGTCACAATTCCAGTTCAACACACAGCTCAACGCCTCAACCCTCAAAAGGCCAGCTGAGGCTACAAACAACAACAGACAGGTCGACCATACGTGTCCGTATTAAGATTAGAATAAGCATTTGCACTTTAATTTAGATTAATTAATTCATTATATACACAAATGAAGAGATTAGCCGAGATTAAATCTATTGGATCTCATGTCAACCTCCACCACTTCCAACCTTCATTATCAATTAACTATGCTTCCTTGCTGATCTCCACTTCTTTAAGAGAATCATATTAACTATTCGAAAAATTATCAAACTTCAATTTGTTATTCATGTGTTAAAATGGATAAATATGATGGAGAGATTTGAAAATGAGATGATTTATTCAGTGTTTTTAAAATCTCCACTTAAGTCGATTGATCTTCTGAATAATTAGTTAGACTGATTTGTGATTTTATCGAGATTTCTTTTTTTTATTCAGAATAAATTTATTTTGAAAATTAGATGGAAAATTTATTTCTTACTTATCTTGTTTTTATTTGTCACTTAAACTTACGGTGCATTTAATATAAATGAAACATTATCAAAGTGAAACATTTAATATAAATGTTCAAAATGTACTATATAAAAAGCATTATCAGAATAAAACTTGATACAAATATTATTATTAACTGTTATCATATTTTAATCGTGTATCATAATATTACACATAATACACAATAAAATAAACAAATCTCAGATCTGATTTCACACACATGCATGCAGTGGTGGAGTCATTGAAGGGTGACAGGGATCCAACCCAAATTATTTTACCGATATTAAAAAAATTGTATAATTTTGTTGTAAATTTTAATCTAAATTTTAATTTCGCACCCCCTTATTCAAATCAAACATCTCAATATACAAAAACTAACTCATAATCCATCAAATTAAATGACAAGTATATTAAAAATATAAAATAATCAAATACTTTCGGCGTTAAACTCAAAGCTTAAACTATCATATTAAACTCAACCAAGAACCAACTTAACTTTATCCAATTCTCTGTCGTCTGTCCGCAACCGATTGCAGGTACTAAACGTACCACGTGGTAGCTAACATGACGAATTTTTTTTGTCGCACTCCTGAATTCAAATTTCTGAATCTGCTACTGCTCACATGTATATTTTAAATGAGTATGAGAGCTGATCCGCAACAAATTTGATTGGACTATCAAAATGTGGAGAGGTGTGTCCATAATATCCTACAATAGAATTGTGGTGCGTGATAGCTGGACCACAATCATATACTCCATCTGTCCTCTTTTACATGTCACTTAACCGAATTTTTTTGTCCACTTTTATTTGTCACTTACCAATTTTCAATGCGTATTTAATATCAACAACTACCTTAAAATGTCAAACATTAATCACTTCATTATCATAATCAATAAAGAATACATTCTTCACCAATAATCATCTACCAATTTTTCTTTTTGCACGAACTTTTTCAAAAAATTGTTAATCACCTATCTATTAAATTTGTTCAACCGCTAGCATTAACTTCACCTTAATCTACTCAAATTAACCGTAAACGACATGTATTAGAGGACGGAGGGAGTATATTTGAGATTGTATAATAGATGTATTAAAAAATGTTTTTTTCAAAATAAAACATTTTACATAGAGTTAGCAAGAATAAAATAGGTTTGAGGGATTGAACATGTTCATCTAAACATTCTTGTTTAACAAATGGTGTCAAATGATGATTGGTGTGTCACAAATAAAGTTCCTATAAAGTTTGAGTCTCTATTGGGTTCATTTATCAGCTATGGAATGGTTTGACCATATACTTACTCCCTCTATTTTTTTTACATATCACTTAACTGAATTTTTTTGTCCACTTTTACTTGTCACTTAATAATTTTCATTGCATATTTAATATCAATAACTACCTTAAAATATCAAACATTAATCACTTCTTTATCATAATCAATAAAAAAATCATTCATCACCAGTAATAATCTATCAAATTTACTTTTTGCATGGATTTTAAAAATAACACTAACCACCTGCTCATTAAATTTATTCAACCGCTAGCATTCACTTCACTTTAATCTATTCAAATTAATATTAAATAACTTCATAAATTGGGAACATGCTCCATTTATAGCCCAATAGCACACCACGCGGCTTTGAATGCTCAATGGGATGAGACTAGGTCAAACCACTTGTGCTCAATTGGCTTCCAACTTGTATCAAAGTCATTACTTCCCACACCAAGCCCTTTCTTTACTCTACCTAAATTAAATAAAGCTTGATTCACTTCAATCTTACTCTTTTAAAATTAATAAAAAAAATCTAAATTAAGTACTAAGTGTGATATTTTAAATCGTGAAATATTTTGCCTCTTTATTATGAATGAATACTTTAAAGAATTAAATTCAAAACCATTAAATTCGAAAGATCACGAATTTCAACTCGTTTATTTTTCACACTAGAAGTCATCATAATCATGTATGCACTTGAATATATTTTCATCTAAAAAAATATTTTATTATTAGTTGAATACTTATCTGAAACTTCAAACATTTATATCAGAAGAAGCAGGATTCGTAAATATTATAATATAAATATGAATTTTTGACTAAACCAGAAAGTGAGTGAGATTAAATGACCTCCTCAGATAAATATGAATCCGTAAGTGATTTATAGGCACAACAGCTCATCATTTTATTAAAAAGGGAAAAGTTTAAAATGGGAGGTATGTACAATTTTCGTCTTGAAAATTATGGAAATGAATTTTTAATATTAAAACTCATGTCATTTAGAATTTAGAAGGTATTATATAATAATTGAATTTATAATTACAACCTGTAATACTATTTACAAAATATAGTTAAACATCTTACTAAAACTACATCATTTTTTTACATTTTTGTTTGATTTTTTTTCAAATCAATCTGCTTATTTCACCGTGAATTTTAAAATTATTATTTACGTTAATGGAGCAATTTTTTTTATTGCAATATTTATTTATTCTTTGTATTTTATTTCACAATTCATTACAAACACTTTCTAACACACATATCTTTTTTAAATGGAGCAAATTCGACATATTGATTTGGTTGTTGTTTTGATGAGAGAATACATATTTAAAATATTTTAAAATAGATTAAAAATAAATGTACAAGTCGATGTTTTTAGTTATGTGTCTAATTATAATTTCTAAATTGTTATTATATGTTTTAATTCAAAATCCTATATTGAAAATGACAAGAAATTTTAAAATTAAAAAATAATTATCGTAATTTTTAAAACAATGATATAAAACGATCTTAAAATAAAAAATTCACCTGAAATATGCTTCAATGAAAAGATGTGATATTACTGAAATCTGTTACTTTTTAGAAATTTATTTTTGAAATTAAAATTATAGAAAATAAAAAAATTGCACAGTGTCGCCATAGTTGGCTTCTTCCTCTTGACCTTCCTCGGCTCCAACTTTCCGTATAAAATCCCCCTTCATCTCCTCCACCCAAATTCATCTCACAATTCTCAGATTCGATTCCAGTTCACACACGCTCCGCAGAATCCGATTCGTCCCGATTTCCGCGTATCGTTCCCGCCATCACATGCACTCTCTCTGATAAATTCGAGCCGATTCGCCAAACCCATCTCCGATCGAACGATTGCCGATCTGGGTTTTGATTTTCAGATCGAAAGCTCCGATCTTGCGGAGGGAAGTTTGGGTCTTTAGTTTCGCTGGTGGTCGTTTTTCGGTTCGAGGAAATTAAGGATATGGGCGTGAAGGGATTCGTGGAAGGTGGCATCGCCTCGATTGTCGCTGGCTGCTCGACGCACCCGCTGGATCTGATCAAGGTCAGGATGCAGCTCCAGGGAGAGGCGGCGGCGGCGGCAGCGCCGGCTGCGGCGCGCCCGGCGCTCGCGTTCCAGCACGCGGGTGTCCAGGCGGTGCACCTCGCGCCGCCGCCCAAGATGGGGCCTGTGGCCCTCGGGGTCAGTATTGTACGGAACCAGGGCGTCGCCGCCCTGTTTTCCGGCGTCTCCGCGACGGTGCTCAGGCAGACGCTCTACTCCACCACCCGGATGGGGCTGTACGACATCATGAAGACGAAGTGGACGGATCCCGAGACGAAGGTCATGCCGCTGACCCGCAAGATCGGAGCCGGGCTGCTCGCCGGCGCCATCGGCGCCGCCGTGGGTAACCCGGCCGACGTGGCCATGGTCAGGATGCAGGCCGACGGTCGGCTCCCATTAGCGGAGCGCCGAAACTACAAGAGCGTCATCGACGCGGTCGCCCAAATGACTAAGCAAGAAGGCGTGACGAGCCTCTGGCGAGGCTCGTCCATGACGATGACCCGAGCTATGCTCGTGACATCGTCCCAGCTCGCCACCTACGACCAGATCAAAGAATCAATCTTGAAAAACAACATCTTATCCGACGGGATCGGCACGCACGTGACCGCCAGCTTCGCGGCCGGGTTCGTGGCCGCGGTCGCCTCCAACCCGGTGGACGTGATCAAGACTAGGGTGATGAACATGAAGGTGGAGGCCGGGAAAGAGCCTCCCTACGCCGGCGCCATGGACTGCGCGATGAAGACGATCAGGGCGGAGGGGCCGATGGCGCTCTACAAGGGATTCATTCCGACCATTTCGCGGCAAGGGCCGTTCACGGTGGTGCTCTTCGTCACTTTGGAACAAGTCCGGAAGCTGCTCAAGGACTTCTGATGATCAAGGATGACGTCAAAATTCAAGATGATGACGATAAAAATAAATTTCTAAGTATTTAGCAATTATTTTATAAGAGACATTATTTACTATGAGGGTATGCAATTATTAATTGAATATTATATATGAGTTTCAATTTCTGGTCCATGAGTCCAAGAGGCTTGGAAGATGGTGTAGTTTTTCTCATTTGATTTTGGATCTTAGCAATGCATAGAGTGATATTTATATGTAAGTTGCTACTGGAAATAAAAATTTCATATTTTTTTTAGGTAATACATTTTGATTATTCTAATTTTGTTGACCAATTTTGAGTCTGTGAAATTGAATTCTGAACTTTAGAAAATATTAATACATTCAAATAATTTATTTTGAAATAAGGTGAAATTAAAGAGTGTTCTGTGGTATGTAGAATGCATTGAAGAGTATATTTCCCTCGAAAATGGATTTTTTTTTATTGTAGAATTTGTAAGACTTGAAATTACATGTTTCTATGCGAATTCTGTAGTCCCAGTAATTGTTTTTTACGATTTTATGGTCTTTGAAAAATAAGGAGGATTAGAATATAAAAAATATAAAAATAAAAAGAATGTAATTTGTTTCCTCGAAATTCTCCGTCAGATTTCTGTAAATTTTATGGAAACTTTTTCTTTGAATTTTCTTTCCGCACCTAAAAACCAAAGATGGCCTCGAGAGTAGAAAATTGTAGGAATCACTCGTAAATTTGATTGAGTAAACGAAGTTTTTATAGTCATAAATTTCTCAAATTTTATTAATTCTCCACAAATATTTATTTTTCCGAACAAATCATGTCTCGCCATATTTCCTTGAAGAATCAAGAATTCAGAACAAGTATAAGATGAGGTAGCTGAATGCATTTAGTTGCGCTCAGAGACGGCTTTCGGATCGAAAGGGGCGTGTTGAGCGTGATTGAGGAGGCGACAAAGTCTACACGACCGAATGAGGAAAATATCATTGAAATTATTATGTTTGATGGGGTCGTCCCCATGAGGCGATAAGAGTGGATTGTTTTCGACATGGCGAGATGGCCGATGGAGAGGCGCTAGGCGGACAAATTGGGGGATTTTATACCACAAACATGATCAAGATCATGCGAGAACAGGCATAGTTGTTACCTATGGCTGATGTGCCACCAGGTGTCGTTTAGGCAGGTTCTTGAAGACGAACGTAAGTGAAATGGATGTGTGTTGTGGGCAAATGTCTGGATTTTACGTTTGAATTTGTCTGGAGAAGTTGAGGATTGTAATTTGACAGATGGAGGATTTTAGGAGGCTTGTTAATTTCTCTGCTTTTGAAACATCAACCATGCATTTATGGGTGTCTCTGCCTTGGTTCAATAGTTCAAAATGTTGTCTGAAAATTTGAAGTCCTGAATTTGAATCTTGTTAGTATTTTTGAAAAGGGTGTGCAGTAAATGAATCAAAAACTTGAAAATTATTTTTGATTTTTTAAAATTATATTTTATTTTATTAAAAAAATTGAACTAAAATTGAATGAATATAAAAAAATTAAATATACTCTAAATGCCATCCTTTATCTATGACTTAAACTAACGTGCACCAAATTTTAAATACAGATAATAAAAATATTTATATTAAAAAATTATAATCAAATACTCCCTCTGTCATCTTTTACATGTCACTTAACCGAATTTTTTTGTCCACTTTTACTTGTCACTTAACAATTTTCAATGCGTATTTAATATCAACAACTACTTTAAAATGTCAAACATTAATCACTTTATTAACATAATCAATAAAAAATATATTCTTCACCAGTAATCATCTACCAATTTTACTTTTTGCACGAACTTCTTTGAAAAAATATCAACCACCCACTCATTAAATTTGTTCAACCGCTAGCATTAATTTCACCTTAATCTATTTAAATTAACCTTAAATGACATGTATTAGACGACGGAGGGAGTATATATTTTATTTTTGATGTATAATTCAATATCAACATATAAGATCAAAATTTATCAAAATATTTTAAGTAAAAACAAATCAAACAAATACTTGAAACTAGAAAATATCAAATAAATCAAGATGGAAAAAATATATTACAATATTCATTTGAACCGAATTACATTTTCCAGTGTTACAATGTTTTAATTTTTCTTTTCTTTTTTCCCCATCGATTAATACACTATTAAAAGAGTAGAAAACAGAATTTTTAATTTACAATTTTGAGAAAAGTACAGATTGTCTGATAAACATCTACCCATCTGCATAATTAAAAATTTACAATTTTGAATTAGTTTCCGCACAATTAAAAATTGTTCTTCAAAATTTGCATTCAGATCAACTAATTCAAACCACATAAATAAGCTCCTGGGATGGTACGGATTGTCTGATAAGCATCTACCCATCTGCATTCCACTGTTGAAGTCCTTGTTGTTTATCATCATGGGACCCAAGAATAGTACACCAGGAAGCTCGACATTGGAGCATAGGATGCTTCAATAGACAGTGGGCAAACCATCAACTCACACCTCTGGCAGAATTCCATCTTCAAAATGGGTTGCCGACCTTCCTTGATGGTAAATCTTGGTCTGAATTAAGTAGTACAAAAACAAATTTTTTACAACTTGAATTGGTAGGAATGATAAACAGCATTTAAGGTTTTAGTGCAAGTGAGGTTCAGGGTCTCAGTTTTGTAGATTTTCTTCAAATCCCGATGAAAGGGTTTTGCAGATAGATAACGCAGTTTATGAAACAAACATCATCGTACCCAAATCAACACTTGCATCATTCCCAATAGAAAGATAAACTGGAAACACAAGACGAAGCATTGAAGCATCTCAGACAGACACTTCCCCATATTTTTCTTCACTAGTCAATCATAGTGCAAGGATAACATTTCAGGTTTCAATCATCACTGATGCTCAAAACACAAACAAAAAATCTTGAAAATCGAAACCTTAATTGCAAATATGAGAATTTAAGGAACATGTTTTGCTCAGCTAACCGCTCAGGAATGGATTTCATCAAGCTCCTTATTAGAAGAACTCTCAATCAATATAAATGAATTCATCACAGCAAAACAGAACGAGTGGAAGAAAAGGGTATGAAATTGGAAACTGGAGAATTGAGTCAAGGCATCGAATTGGACTCAGATTGATAGAAAGGTTCAACAAAGCTTTACAGGAGCTGTTGTGACGAGCGAACCAATATGATTGGTAACCATCACTGTCCGGCAGATGCACCGACTCAATTCAGCCAGCAATCTAATCCAACAAATTAGATTAAGAAAAAAAACAAAATTGCCAGAAAGGTTCTTGCTTTGAGGACGAAGCATTGAAACGGCACAAACCCAGAAGCCATTTTTGTAAGGCGGTGACGAGTTCAGGCAGCAGTATGACATTGAAGATACTGAAATTAGGGTTTTGAAGCTTCTGGTTTTATAAGGGAGACAAGGCAGATTTGGATTTTCTGACGATTATACCCTCGGCGAATGAGTTGTTGTTGTGGTTTTAATCTTTGCATTGGGCCTTGATGGGCCAATGTTTCTCCGTTTGGGCCAGCAATAATTTGGACTGCACTGAACCGCATCGAACCAAATCTATATGTCGGGTCGGTTCATTTAAAAATAAACATATGATTTAGAAATTTTACATAGAGTTTACCTTATTAATTATTCACTATCTTATATTTTCCATTATTACTTTAGTTAAAACGAAAAAGAATTATCTGAGAAAAACTAAACCGAATCAAATAATTTTGCTCGCTTTGGTTTTACAATATGACGGGTCACCGATTGCAAACAGCTGAGGTTGTATTTTCCCTAAAATAGAATCAAACCAAATCATCTCTCGTCATTAATGGTGCTCAATTTCAACTTCGGATCAAAATATGAGACATGGACCGCACCGGGTAATTTCGGTCTAAATTTTTTATTCCATGTAATTCAAGATCTTGCTTCCGGTTCAATAAAAATTTGATTCGAATCCGGTCTGATATTCAATCTATTCAATTTAAGACATCCCGATTTCAAATCGAACTGATTCAAATCGAACCGGTGAACAACCTTGCTTCTGCAGAAGATGGTCAACTCCAAGTATTACCTACTTTTGCGCAGACAATTACTTTGATTGGATTTGGTCGGATGTGTCGTCCTGCTGTATTAACAAATAACGGTGGTTGGAACACCGTTTCATATTTATAAACAAAGAATTTAAAAATAAAAGTTTTATTGGTTGGGTGCACCTTCTCATCCTCTCCAACATTAAACCAAGTAATTGAACCCAAACAAACCTTATCAGAAATCGTTTCCAACATATCTGTCCGACGTGGCACATGGCCGTGTCTCCGCAAGCGAGGAACAAGCGCCGCCCAACGGCCGCCGCCACCTCCTCCTTCATCTCCGACCTCAGCCTCCTCCGCTCCCTCTCCCAAGACATCTCCTCCCTCGCCCCTTTCCGGTTCGTCCTGTCCGCCAACTCCAAGTCGCTGATTCGCAAATTCTCCATTTTCAATCATCTTTTTGACCACCTCTGCACGTTTCATAATTTTCATCACCGTTTCCGCGGCAATTACTCAGCTTTGGTGCTATGTTTCGATGAAATGCGCATTCTCTTCCTTCGGGCCAAAACCTTAATGGTGCGGTGCTCCACCGGAAGCGTGACGTGGCTGCTCATGCAGAGTCAAACGGTGGCGCACACCTTCCGCGAGCTGGCCGTGGACATGTCCACCTTGTTTGACGTGTTTCCGATCCAAGTCGTCGGTGATGCTGACGTGTCCGACATGGTTCAGCTCGCCAGGAAGCAGTGCTACCAGACCGACGCGTCGCTCACCGAGCCCGACGAGAAGCTGCGGCGCGAGCTGCTCGCGACGCTGGACGAGATCAAGCGCGGGATCGTTCCGGAACAGAGCGAGCTGTCCAGCTTTTGCCGCAGGCTGGGGCTGACCGACTCCGCCGCTTGTGCCGGAGAAATCGAGCAGCTCGATGAGGAGCTTTCTCAATCCGACGATCAATCCAAGTCCGAGCTCATCGCCGCCTTGATCGGCCTTGTGCGCTACGCCAAATGCGTCCTTTACGGCCCCAGCGACACCAGCCGCCGCCGTGAACGGCGGAAAAGCTCGTCATCTGCTGAGGAGGTCAACGTCCCGGCGGACTTCCGGTGCCCTATTTCGCTCGAGCTGATGCGCGACCCGGTGGTGGTATCCACCGGCCAAACATACGACCGGGCCTCCATAGACTTGTGGATCCAATCCGGACACGACACGTGTCCCAAGACGGGTCAGACCCTGACCCACACCCACCTCATCCCCAACCTGGCGTTGAAGAGCTTCATTTCTTTCTGGTGTCGCCAGCAGCTGATCCCGACCCCGTTTGAGTCGAGTCACGACCGGGTCAACTCGGTTGTAACGAGCAAGACAGCTGTGGAGGCCGCCCGCATGACGGTGTCGTTTTTGATCAAGAAGTTGGCGGCGGAGGAGGAAGACGTGAATGGGTTGGTGTATGAGCTTCGGGCGCTGGCCAAGACCGAAGCGGACAGCCGAGCCTCCATCGCGGGGGCTGGCGGAATTCCATTGCTGGTCCGACACTTAGGCTCGGATCATCCGAGCCTCCAGGTCAATGCGGTCACCGCTATTCTCAACCTGTCGATTCTGGACTCGAACAAGGCGAGAATCGTGGAGACCGAGGGAGCCGTGAACGGCCTTGTCGAGGTTCTGAGGTCCGGAGGGACGTGGGAGGCCAAGGGAAATGCGGCGGCCACGATTTTCACCTTGTCTAGCGTGCACGCGTACCGGAAGAGGCTCGGGCGGAAGGCGCGTGTGGTCAAAGGGCTGCTCGACTTGGCCAGAGAAGGACCGATTGGGTCAAAGCGTGACGCGCTGGCGGCGATCACGGCGTTAGCGGCGGACCGGGAGGCGGTGGGGAAGCTGCTCGACGGAGGGGTGGTGGGCGTGGCGGTGGGGGTGATGGACGTGATGGCGGAGGAGGCGGTGTCGATACTCGAAATGGTGGTGAAGAGGGGTGGCGTGGCGGCTGTAGCCGCCACCTACCACGTGATCAGAAGGCTCGGGGCCGTGTTGGGGGCCTACGGATCGGATCAGGCGAGGGAGAGCGCGGCGGCCACGCTTGTGATCATGTGTAGGAAAGGTGGAGTGGAGGCAGTGGCCGAGCTTGGGGCCATATCGGGGATCGAGAGGGTGATTTGGGAGCTGATGGGGAGCGGGACGGCGAGGGCGAGGAGGAAGTCGGCGTCCCTTTTGAGGATGCTCCGGCGGTGGGCGGCGGGATTTGATGGGGAAGTGGCGGCGGCCGCCGTATACTCGACGAGGAACGTGACCCCTACGTCAAGGATTCTATTACCAAGCTGACAAGGCACGCACATAGTCACACATTTTGTTTTTATTCAAATTTTAGTTGATTGGGAATGGGAAAAGAAACAAATGCATCCATCAAAAAGTTTGACGGTTTATTGGTGTAAATTATAATCAACAGTGAAGTCGGCCACCGAGACACAATGGGATTGATGTGCACAAAAACGTTTTGTTATTATTAGGATAGTTTCATTCCTAATGTTATATATTGTATTGATAGTGATGGAAGTGAAATACGAATTTTGTGGATCATTTTCATTCATAGCATGCTGTTATATGTCGTTTTGAAAAATCAAACTGATACGTAATAAAAAAAAATTAATGTTCCAACATATGATGTGATTGGTCAAATTGTCACATGATCACAACCCAATAGTTAGTTCATGATCCACGTGATTGACATAATCCACCAAAAACGACTTAGTGAAGTAAATTGCGATCCAACCACAAACATTGTATTCATTAGGGATGGGCATAATTCGGTCTGAATCGAAAACCAAACAGTCAATTCTGATCAATTCGGTTCGGTTTAGTTATTAAACCGATTAATAAAATATTTTTTATGGTTTGGTTGTCAGTTTTATCCAATTACATTTCAGTTGAACCGAAAACCGAAGCTTAAGTATTGAATCTAATTATTATTAAAAAATTTTCTAATAATTTTGATTCAGTCCGTCAATCCCGATCAATTCACCGCCGCACAGCTTGATGTCTTCTTCTTCATATGCGATCTGTTGTTCCGTGGCAGCTACAACCGATTTTTGATTCCATCTGAATATCTGATATCTGTTACAAATATTTCTAGATTCAATTTTAAATTTTTAAGAGAGACAATCGTATAAAATGATGTTACTAATCTCAGCTTGTCATCCATTGCTAAATCTTGACAAGAAGAAAGTCATATTGAAAGTGAAAGAGATCTGACAAATTTTTCTCAAGGCGAGATAACAGTTGCAATATTTTACCATAAGCTTGTTAATCTCAGGTAGGAATATAAAGCTATGGAATAATTTTCTGCGTCCACACATGGTAGGCATTGTATGTGTTTTGAATATGTTCTGAGTAAGCAAGCCAAACAAAAGATTATGCATTTTTTGATGGATTTAAATAATTCATTTGTGCCGTCAAGAACACATATTTTGCCTACAGGTTCACTGCCCACTCCATTACAAGATGAAGCATAAAGAAAATTGCATCTCTCACGTATAACTGACCTACACTCGTATAATATTCGAACTTGAAGAACTCTAAACAAGTACGAAAGGCAATACTAGAAATCGATGAGCTTAAAGATGGATTGTTTCAAACTGGGACAGCTATAGGATAAATTGCAGGACAGATAGAAGGCATTCTTCTTTTACAAATAAAGTTTAGGATGTAGAGACTTGATATAATACACATCAAGACATCTGAATTTGCACAAAATCTCCATGTTATTGCCAAACATGAAATCCATGAATATAAACAGCTTCTTTGATTTGTTGTATTTGTCCTATGGCTCGACAGATACAGCTTAAGTTTTTTTTAATGATACAAGTTCTTGCAAGTCATTAATCTCAACTTGTGCATGTAGATCTTTGGAGAGACTCTAAATGGTGCTATGTATTTCCTGACTTTGATAGATGATTTTACAAGATCCACATGGAGATATTTGGTGAAAAGCAACGATGAGGTGCCTGGTTTCACTATCAATTTTTGTGCTATATATGGTGGTTAATACACAGTTTCAAACCACAATGTAGTGCTTTTGTAGTGATAATGGATCTGAATTTTTTAACCACAAAGTCAGACAGTTTTTGAGCACACGCGACTGCATTCATCAAGCTGGTTGTCCTAATACTCCACAGTAAAATAGAGTGGTTGAACGAAAACATATGCATTTACTTGAAATCGCCAGAGCTCTAAGAATCCAATCTAATATGCCAAAATATTTTTGGAGAGATTGCATCTTGACGACCACATATCTTATAAATAGATTGCCTTCTTCTGTGTTTCAAAACAAGGTTCCTCTTCAGCTTTTATTGGGCACCAAGCATTCTTTGGAACATATTAGATCTTTTGGTTGTCTCTGTTTTATCACTACAAAGACTCGAGGAAGCAAGAGATAAGCTGGACTTAAGAGCTACACTTGTGTATTTTTGGGGTAGCCTCATGCAAACAAGGAGTATAACTATTATGCTTGAGAAGTCACCAGTATATTGTTTGCAAGCATGTTGTGTTTGAAGAGCACATTTTTCCTTTTCAATCAATGCCTTCAAGTATGCCCGCTACCTCAATTCTTTTGTTGCCAATGCCGGAGTTAAATGATGATGTTCTCCTCCTCTCATATGGGAATTTTTCTGTTCCAATATCTTCGTCGGTCTGGACTCTACTACCACTCCCTCGACGGCTCCATCATCGATATCAGTAAGAAGGTCTAGCAAGACTACTGAAATTCCTACTTGATAGCAAGACTACATTTATGTTGTTAATCAGTGTAGCACCTCATATCCAATTTTCTTTCTTGTGATAATTTCTCTACTCAGCACAAACATTTTTCTCTTCAAGTCAGTGCATATTCCAGGCCTTCTATATATGCACAAGCTTCAAAGTTTGATCACTGATGCAAAGCTATGCAAAATGAAGTTTCTGCCTGAGAATTCAATCACACCTGGTCCATCACAGACCTTCCCGTTGGCAAGACTGTTGTGGGTGTAAGTGGGTCTACAAAACTAAGATTTCGCTTTGGTAGAAGCACTGAACGTCATAAAGGTCGATTAGTCCCCAAAGGATTTACTCAACAACAAGTCCTAGATTACACTTAGACGTCTGCTCCGGTAGTAAAACTCACCACTGTCCAAGTTCTTCTTGTTGTCGCTACAGCACGTTCCTTGCCAATTTTACAATTTGATGTCAACAATGTGTTCCTCATGATGATTTAATTTACACGAGGATGTATATATGCAACTTCCTCCTGGGTTTATAAAGAGATTAAAAACCAAATCAAAGTATGTCCCTAGCCTGCAGTGATTGAATCTTCAATATTGGCTCGCAAATTTCCAGAGTAGGAGGCTCATTCAAATCAAAGATCATTTTGGTGACATGTTTTACTGCGAAACCTCAAAATGTACATCCAACGTATGTACATAGATATCTGATAATGACTTGTGTAAAGAAATCGAGACTCTGTATCAACTTCAATTGAAAACTTACTTTATGATATTTTAACCTAACATGCATGAAGCAGCAATATTGTCCGTAGCCTGATTAACACGCGTTCTTTATCGATATGGATTCTAGTGTGAGTCTCTCATAACTGCGCTTTCATAAACAAAAGACAATTAGAGGACAAACGGCTCGCATTAAGTCTTAGTCTGAAATCATTATTGGCTCTCACTAAGTCTATACATAAAGAGTATGTAACACACAATAAGATTGAAAAATAAATTAAAAAATGGTTCACAATAATGTCCAAAACTATTATCTCAGCTCACATTAATATCGTTGGGCATATCAAAAATGTTATCCGAGCGGCTAGGGGGTTTAAGGGTATAACTTAAATGGCTAAGCTGCAGCTTCAGAAATGTTATCCGAGCGGCTAGGTGGTTTTCGCCTGGGGCGGGTGGCCTTCTTCACGTAAGAGGAATTCCACTCCCCTCCATCTTCGGCGTAGTAATCCATAGGGTAATCTGTGGAATTACTCTCGCATTTTCCACTGCCACAGCACGAATCATTTTCGCCGCAGCTGAGGCCTGATTTACAGCTTGAGTTGGATGTTACAGACTGAGGGCGTTCCCACCAGCCCGGAGTGTGACCGAGGCAGATCTCTGCCTCGTATGGAGTCAACAATGGTTTCGTGAAGGCATCGCCCCAGTCGATGGAGAGTCGAGGACACGCAATCTGAATCCATGCATCGATAGAGCCACCGAAAAGATTGATCTTTGCAGGCGAGATCTCGGACAACAAAACCACAGTCCAGGAACAGCCTTTTTCAGTCATATGTGTCTCCAACCGGTCAAGAATTCTCGGATTCCCTTGCCTTCCCAACGTGCCCAGCACAATCCCCCAGTTCTTCGCTTTCCGCGCTTTCAAAATGGCGTTCATTCTTGATGCCTTCATTCCCTTGTGATCATACTCTTCTAGAAACAGTTTCCCGATGTACGGGTCGTATCTGAAGGTCTTGACTCCCGGATTCGCAATCATAAACGCTTCCAAATGGAACCGACCATCAGCCACAAACACGATAATCGAAGAGGAAGGTAAGCCTTTCATAACTGATGGCGCTGTGCAGCCGAGCACTTCCCCAGCAGACAACGGCTTCGCCTGCGGAATCAAAACTTTGTAACCCGCCCTCTCCAGCTCAGGCTTCGCTTCCCGAATCGCTGACCCGAACTGAATAGTCCCAGCAAGAATTATATCCTTCTCTTGCGGAAAATTGAGCTGCACAGTTTGGACCAAACGGTCAACATCTATCATAATATCCACAAACACGTAAAGGCACGGAATTGTAGTCGAATCAATCGGAACCAAACAACTATGTCCATAATGTATCAGCAAGTCAGCGCCGAGGGCGACTGCCGAGAAGTCATCCACGCAACAGGCTCCATAAGTGACATCGCCGAGCACGAGACAGTCATTGACCTCCGCAAAGCTCTGGAATATATCAGACAAATGCAGTGCGTACATCAACAATCCTTCGGGAAACTGGAGCGCCACACGCTTGGCCTTCGCAGTCTTGATCCGCCACACGCATTTGAGGACCTCGAAGTTGTAGTTGGAGGGCAGGAGGGAGATGGCTGTGTTGAGGGAGGCGTCGTTGAGGATGGAGTCGGGCACTTGGTTACGTATGATGCGTTTCGGAGCAGGTTTGGGAGACGGATGGGTGACCATCTCATTGTTTTGGCCACCGGCCTCCATCTGTTTTAAAAAAAAAACTCTGCCGGATTCTCCAGTATCCTGTCTGAGTACTACAGGCAGTATAGTTTTCACAACTGGAAACAAAAATAACAATGCGAAACACAATCAGTAATCTACCCCCCATACACAATCGATTTAGTAAAACAAGACATGAAATTGACTTAGAAAGTTGATGAAACATATGTGTTCAGTCGCCCAAAAAAATAAATAATAATGTTCACCAAAAACATCCAAAACCCAGTCGCCAAAAAGTCAACCCTAACAAAATTTATACACATTCCATCTCGAGAAAAAGAAAACTGCACTAAATAACACAATCAAAACCTGAAAACAAAGCACCAACAAATCGAAATCCCTAAAATTTACCTCGGTTATTGCTTGGCGTGTCAGATCGAATGGTCGGGGTCGGATCTTGCAGACATGAGGTTGGCTAGTCAAGGCGGTTGTGGACTGGTGGGTACCACGGTAGATGGGTCGATTCCGGAGGACAGCAATCAGCAGCGGCGGATGGCTCAGTGACGATAGAGAGTGGCCGGATCTGGTCGCGTGAAGGCGGCGGCGCGGCTTCAATGACTCAAATCGTCCAGATCTGGGGTGGAGTGAAGAGAAGGCGGTGAAGGCAGATGAGAAAGATGTTTGCTTGGCCGAAGGGTGGGGATGAGGGAGCAGTTAATGATAAGAAAAAGATGCAATTGCAAATTTACATATTGAAACGAATTTGTGCATCCAACGCCTAACTCTCAAAAAGATGAACAAAAAACATTAACTTAATTTAAGTTCCTCAAAATATAAATGATGAAAAGTATTGACAAAACAAAATTATTATTGAAAATAAGATTTGATACACACATACATATTGATGTATCAAAATGTTTCTTATTTTCATAAATAAAAATCAAATATCATCTTGAAAAAAATCAAACCAGCATGTGGAAAGTGGGACGATAAGAGTCACTAGCTGAAATGGACTGACTAGTGCTGGTTTGTGTCCCACATAAGTTATTGTTAAGTGTTTTGAATCTGGCATGTTATATTGGCAATTTGGGATGCTAAGAGTTTGGATGGTTGCGTGTTGCATGGAGGGGTAGCGAGTGAAATCAGAAGAAATCAGGCTGCCCTGTTGATGTCAGGCACCTGTGCCACATTCGGCTGTTGGGGTCGACTGTCCTGGGCGAGGCGATGACTTCAGGGATGGGAAGGTATACGTAGTGAGTGTTGCATATCCCGACTGTGATGCCGCTGTATCCTGCAAATGCACCATGAACCTGCAAAAATGTGTTTTTAGTAGAGCCCGTTCACTCTAGATTTCGCAAAAGAAGAAACTTGACGTACAAATTAATGCCGGTTTGATCTAACTGACTTGAGCTCAGAAAAGGCATCAAATTGTAAAATCTACAGTGGCAAGCGGGAAGGGGATGAGATGCTTACAGCATTTTGTCCTAAAACGGCGCATAAAACACCATCCGATGCATTTGCACGGCAGGCACGGATCATGTATGTGGGATCAATGTACTTCATGTCTGCTGGAACTCCAATCTCTTTGAAGTATTTTTTTATCTGACCGAGGTAAAATGAAAGACATGCTAACATTCAATCAGAGTAGACATAAAGAACGAGGCAGTAACTCAATAAGAGTACGGATAATTATGCATGATGCACAACTGTGAGTGAATGGCTACAGGGAAAAATGAAATCTGCACGGTTTCAGAAATCCAACCTCGAGTTGAAGGTGAACACCGATATCTCCAAGCAGCCTGTTTCCAGACGCATCTTTTGCATCTTGTTTCTCGAGAAGATCCTGCATCAGGAGGATCTATCCAAGTTATAATTTCAAATGGAACTTTCTTTCTTTCCAGAACATCGGCTTCTGCCAATGCTATGTCATTTGTCATCCAAAGAGAACTCGAAATACTCTGACATCAAAACTAACAATTTAACTTCACAACACCTCAAAGAGAAATACAGGTAAGAAATGATAACCGGAGGAGAAAAGAAATCCGAAGAAAAGGAATCTGAACTTCACAACACCTCAAAACTCACCTGACCAGCACCCTCCGCAACACAGATGACTGCTGATCCCTTTGTCTCAATTAGGAACTTCAAATGCCTAAGGACGCCATTTGGTCCATATAAAGTAAAAGGAACCTGCAAGTCAATTCCGGCTGGCATGTCAGATCATTTTAATCCAATCGAATTTAACCACTTCGGATATGAAATACCTCTGGAATCAGACATATATCAATCTGACCACTTGCTAGTGACGCTTGCATTGCTATAAACCCGCTGTTACGACCCATCAGTTTCACAAGGCCGATACCATGGTACGCACTGTGCGCCTATCAGGAAAAAAGGATTATGTCTTTAACTATGGGGGTGGGTGTCTGTACTTTGCAGCAAATGTCCTTTTGGCAAAAGTGGTATACAATCTAATTTCTAAAGGTACAAAAACATCAAGCAAAGAAATGGGGAACCAGAACAACCAGAAATATATTTAGCTATACCTCAATATATGCGGAATTTACTGCACGCTGAGCTTCTTCAACAGCGGTATCAAAACCGAACGTTTTATCCATCAGCAAGATATCATTGTCTATAGTTTTGGGCACCCCGACTACAGCCACTTTCAGCTTCCTTTTGCGGCACTGCAAGGAAACAAAACATAGCACGCATATTCATTAGAATTTTGTATCTGTGAGTGTTCACAGGTACAGCACATGTTTAGACATGTCAACTATTAAATACAAACTCGGCAACAACGAAAGCAAATAAAGTTTTTGAGTCGAACAACCTCGTCATGGATTGCGTTGGCACCAGCATGGGTTCCATTTCCACCCAGCA
>NQLW01000024.1:4234408-4294337 GCA_002312845.1 Kalanchoe fedtschenkoi | reverse complement strand
GAGATGCGGAATGTTGAACCGAGTTTCGAAATCCTCCTGGAACTTGACTTTCCAATCGGGATCGGTGAAGTCGATTTTCGCGGCACTTTTGCTCTCGGCCTTAACCCTAAGGCTGCGTCCTGCGCTGCTGCTGTGGCACAAATCCTTCGATCTGAAGCTCGGGAGAGTTCGGCCGAGCATCCAGCTGCTGCGCGGCGTCGTTTCCGTCGGGATCGCAATGCCGGCAGCGATCGCCGGCGCGAGCGACTCCATTATTTGGATGCGTGTGACTGTGTGAGATTCGAAAGGTAGAGTTGTCTGGGAAGGTTGAGGCGCGGAGTTGAGCTGGAAAGAGAGGTTTGACTTCGGAGAGGAGAAAGAGGAGATGGCTTTCTCGCCGGCGTCTGGTCAAAAGCCGTATTTTCTAGGACCGATTTGCCCTTATTTTATGTACGAATTACAACCAGTGTTACGAGATTAGCATGAGTTTGAAAAGGGCTAGTTTGAGCATGGCCCAGGCCCATACAGTGACTGGCCCAGGTGCCTTCTCATATTTCTGGTCTAGGGTGTGTTTTTTTTCCCACTTTAATAGAAAGTCGAAATTTCGAAATTTTATAATTATCAATAGTATAAATATCTCGAATAAATAACTTATTACTTCACTGCAGTAAAATTAAAACTCTTTTTGATGTTAAAATTTTTTCCGCTTAATTTAATTGAGATTTTTTTTTGATTTTTTTGTTATTCAATATCTCGAATAAAACCCTTTCTATTTAATTTAATTGCTATAAATTTTCAAGATATTTACATATTATACAACAATTAACATTTTCAAATTTTTAGTGATAGAAATACAAGTAATTCCATAAATTTGCTGACACAAGCTTCTCTAAATCTTTTTTTTTTTGCCTGATTTCGTTCTTCCATTATTTGTCTTCATTTATACAAAAATACTCTGCATTGAAGATTTAGAGAAATTTGTGTCAGCAAATTTATGGAATTATTTGTATTTGTATTAAATAAAAAATAGAAAAGGTTAATTGCTCTATAATATGTAAATATCTTCAAAAAGATTATTATCATTAAACTAAATTCATTTTAATCTCGTCCTCTTTTTACTATTCAATTCACTATTTATCACTTACAAGTATCCAAAACGGAGAAGTAGCTTCAATATTTACAATCAAACCCAAAATTCATCATCTACTAGTTTCTATTTTCTTATTTTATCTTAATTTTCATTAATTTATTTTAATATATTGTATCTAAAAATTTAAACAATTTTGAACTGCAATTATGGGGAAATTAATTCTGTTTTTTTTTTCGGGAAAACTACAGAAAGGGAGTATGAACTACCACAGTTTTACAAATTACGGGTGTAACTATCATTTTTTGCAATTTACAGGTATTTCAGTTTTAAGACTGTTTTGTAAGTAAATATTTTCCAATCAAGTCCAGATCTAATTTAAACTAATTACAAACTTACCCTCAACAAAACTAACCTAACGACACATTCATTAAATTTGTTCAACCGTTAGCATTAACTTCATTTTAATCTACACTTGCTTACATTAACATGGGTAATTTAGATTAGATTAGTTTTGTTGAGGGTGAGTTTGTAATTAGTTTAAATTAGATCTGGACTTGAATGAAAAATATTTATTTACAAAACAGTCCCAAAACTGAAAAATCTGTAAATTGCAAAAAATGGTAGTTACACCCGTAATTTGTAAAACTGTGGTAGTTCATACCCCCTTTCTGTAGTTTTTTTTTTTTACATATGCACGGGAAGTTACAAAAGTATTCCTAGTTTTAATATTCTGATAATTATTATGATGAGGTATATTGGTAATAATATTACAGTATATGTTGAAAGAGTAAATTGGTCTGTACAAAATTATTCAAGATTTAGTTTTTGGTTTCACAGTTATAAAATGATTAAGCTATCCTCAATATATTAATTTGCACAATATTAATAACAGACATCATATACACTTTTCCCACATCGACATGCATAGAGAAAAATTCTCTATAATAATTTACCTTTAATTATATGATAAAAATAAAATAAACCCACTTTCAAAAAATAAAAATAAAAATTCAACATATCATCATGACATCAAACACAACAGGTACTAACATTATAAACGTTCTTCCGTGAACACTTTTTGAAAAATCAAAATCATCATACGTATTCTGATTTAAGAGATTATGTAATTGATCAAAGTTTCACATAATACTTATCATTTAGTATGTCTATCGTTGATATGATGGACTGTGTCTACTCAAGAATCAATTTCACGAAGCTCGTAAGGGATCAGAAAGAAAGAAGAAGCACATTAAGCATATGGGTTTCAGTGATTTCAAATTGAACAACAATGTCTCCATCAATTGCTACTAAAAGTGTGAAATATCAAGAACAAGATAAACCCTGAAACCAGAAGAGATGATAAAATTATTGCTTTTATTTATTTAGATGAAGATGATGATAATGCAGTAATGAACTAAAACAGCTCCCATGATGAACAAGTCTGAGAATGATCATAATGACACTCCTCCTGATCCCAACTCACTAACTAGCTAACCATATATGTAGCCCCAAATTGCTACAATCCTTCAACCCTAATCATCTCAAAGTAACACTAAAATTATGCAGATGATGGTGAGGTGAGAGAAGAAGCTGAGCTGGTGATCTGATCATCAATTCATGAGCTGGTGCTGCCGGTTGCTGGCGCCGCCATTGCTGTGGTTGTTGTTGGTGGTGTTGGTGTTAGGGTGGGTGCTGCTGATTCGGCCTAAGGTGTGCTTGTTGTTATGCATCCAGACCTTGAACACGTGGCGCTTCACCGCCGCCTCATGGCAGAACTGCTGCACCAGCTCCTCCACGCCCCGCTGGATGCGCCACCCAATGCGCTCCGCCATGGCCAGCATTTGCTGCTTCTGCTCCGCCGTGAACTTGGTCCTGAACCGCTTCTTCCCGTCGCTGCTGGCTCGGCCGCCGCCATTAGGGTTTGACACGTCATCGTTTCCGCCCGAGCTGGGCGGCAGGGCCAGAGACCGGGCGCGGGGCGCTCCGAGCTGGAGGTAACCGGACGGGCTGGTGCGGTAGTACGACGCGAACGCACCTGGCGGAGTCTGGTGGTGGGTCAAGTGAGGTGTGTGAGTGTACACCACGGGAACCTCCTCCTTGCGGTGGAAGTTGCGGTGGCAGCCGCAGGCGGCGCACTTCAAGGCGGCGAGAGAGCCGTCGGGCCCGCCCGGCATGAACTCGCCGCAGCCATCCACGGCGTGGCCCATCACGCTGACGGCGTGGTTCTTCAGGCACTCCCGGTACCTGGGTCTGGCTGCCAGAGGCGGGGGCGGCGGGACGATCATGGTCGGCGTCGGCTGAATCTGGACCTGGGAGAACGCCTCCGCCATTCTCACTCGGCTCAAGCTGTTGCCAACCTCGCCTCCGCCGCCGCCGCCGCTTATGTTCCTATCGTTGCCCATCATCATCTCATCAGACGCCTCCTCCTCCTCCTCCTCTTCCCGGTGGTGGTGATCGTCAAACTCCATGGAAATGAAGAGAGAGTGACTCGGTTCTGCTTGATTGATCGAACTCTGCCAGCTGTCTGCAAAGCTCGCAACTTTAGCCAAAATGGTGTCCGAGAAATCAGATTGGGATTGATGAGAGGATAATGAGTGAGAGAGTGGTGGTGGCGGAGGAGGTGGTGGTGGTGGCCATCAATTTGCAGGTACAGAAATCAGACACTACTGCTGTGATGTGTTGGTGTTGGTGGGTTTGAGCGGAGAGAAAATAAACATATAAATAATCATAGAATTAGGCTCGAAATGGAATTTTTTTTTTATTATTTATTTAATTTTTGCAGTTAAACAAAAAGGAAGTGCTTGGAACTGAAAGCCTTTTTCATTTTCAGTCAAAGAAATAATACTTTATTAAATTGAGTGGGGAAATTGGTTAGGGAAATTAATGTGTGGCAACAAAAAAGTTTTGGAACTTTTTACAATTGACATCAGAGGCATAAAAGGGTAGTGAATAAAATATTAAAGTCATTATTTTATCTTTTTCAATCAATTTGATTGTTGTTTCCCTTTTCAAATTACATAGAAATAAAATAATATTTATATGCATTAGTAACGGATCAGGTGTTGGTATGATGGTTAGGAATGTAGTTTAATATTTTTAAAGTCCTATATCATACCTTTGTGATACTATATTTATGCTTTGGTACACTCGTGTGTGGCCTTTGACCACTGCAAAAAAAAAAAAAATGATTCCAAAAAATTTAAATTCATTTGATGTTTGCAATTGTAAAAATAAAAAAAAAAATTGGGGAAAATGTCATGGAACCCATTAAGATATACAGGCTCCGCAAACGGCTAAAATGATAAAGTTTCAAATAATGTTTTGGGTTTTAGTATTATGATTTCTGATTTTTTTTAAAAAGTATTTTAAGGCTTATAAGATTTTTATGAGCTTTTTGTATTTTTTTAGTTTTAAATTTGAGGTTTTAAGGGTTTTGAAACAACGTTGCTTTGAGAATTTTTTCAAACACAAAAAACCTTCAAAAAAAAAAGTCTGAAATACTAAAACTCTGGAACATCAAACCATCTAAAATTCATTCAAATAACATCATTTTAGTCGTTCGAATATATATCTTATATATATTCGGGTTTATCATTTCAACCCAATATTCTATGGATTATGATCCGAAACAACCAAGTAATAAATAACAAAATAAAAACTAGTCATTTTAAATGTTGACAGTCATCATATCATGACACAGGGTAAAGTAATCAGAATAATAATATAATTAGTAATTGTTTTTCAAAATCAGGTGGTATAGTGATGGTTTTTATTTAAAATCAGATGATTTTGAATGGAAGTAACCTGGCTTGGAATGAGGGGATTATTATTCATATTTTATTGGTTTTCAACGCGATATTAGACCTAAAAACTATAATTTATATGACTGTGACACATCATCCCTAAATAAAATTCACTGTGCTCATAAAGGCATCCCCATTGAATAAACCTCAAAAAAAAATATTTGTGGCATATTACGTGCAGCTTGTGTCGTGTCATGTCACATCACTATCTTCATAAATTTTTTTTCATAAATCTTTCACTCACATTGAATAAACCTTTCATATAACTCTACACATGGACCCACGTGTCATATTATTTGTTTTATATCTGTTCATATCCAACTAATTACCAATTTAATAAATATTTTATTATAATTTTATTATTTATTTATATTACTTTTATTATTTGTCTAAAAAATCTAAAATAAATAAATTTTACATTAAATAAATATAATAATAAATTAAATCTAGTACACTCCACAGTTATTTTTCAATATAAATTACAATGATTATAAAATATTATACATATACGGCGTTTATAACGTTAAAATGACGTAAAAATAATCAGTAATGACATATACGTGGTTTTTAACTTGAAAACGTAGTGTAAAACTTACACATTATACGGCGTTTTCAGGTTAAAAACATTATATATGTTTCATGCAGCGCTTCATGCAGATGAAGCGGTATCATGTCTAAGAAGAGGATAAACCATCTTCCAAATTGAAGTTTCGTGTCAAATAAGATCATTATCGACATAAACCTCATTCATATAACTTCGTTGGAGATGCCCTAATAATATTCACACCAAGACCATGTCGCCATTTTCTACTAATTGGGCTAATTAATTAATTTTTCCTATTGTCACACATTCCATGCATTGGTAAAAAAACTTAGAAATTCATATTATTATCAACCCTTTTGTTATCAAAATGCATCAAAAAATATATTTCAAAAGATTTACAATCATAAATAAATGAATTCTCCACCAGTATAAAAAGTGAAAATCGAATTAAAACATTCAACTGCAAAACGACTAATTAACAGTTTATTTTCATCGAATTATCGCACAACCAGTCACCACTCTTATTTTTCCTCTCATTTTCTGTACCCGTATTTTCACCAACGGTAACTGTAATAACGAGTTACCGGTGGTTTCGAGGGTAAAGTTAAACGGTAAAAAAACAGGAAAACGATAAAAAGAAAACGACACTGAAATCGAGGAGGTTGTTTAGGTTTTAGGGTTTGATTTTTGCTTTGAGTGTCAATCTTATCAGCCGTGTAATTGCACGCAATTCCGTACCGGAAAAAGAACTCTGATGAGTCAGTGAGACCCTCACGTCTCACTCAACCTCATAAACTTAAATTAAAGAAAATATTAGAATTATTACATTTTCTAATATAGAGGGTATAATTATTAAATTTCATAGTTTTAAATAAAAAATTATTTGAAACTATTTTGCAATAGGTTAAAGTTAAACTACCATATAATCCAATAAATTTCATAAAAAATATAATTTAATCTCTAATAACATGAACTAGCTCAATAAATTACAAATTTTCATCATTTTTATTTGAAGTGTCAGTTGGATTAGTATAAAAATGACGTTTTTATTTAATTTTATTATATTTTGTTAGTTTATGTTATTAAATATTGAAAAATTATTTGAAAATATTTTGTAATGGGTTAAACTACCATATAATCCAATAAATTTCATAAAAAAATATAATTTAATCTCTAAAAACATGAACTAGCTCAATAAATTACAAATTTTCATCATTTTTATTTGAAGTGTCAGTTGGATAAGTACAAAAATGACGTTTTTATTTAATTTAATTATATTTTGTTAGTTTATGTTATTAGATATTGAAATATAATTATTTTAAAATTTATTGAGTTTGAATTTCAATTTAATCAATTATAAAATAGTTTAAAATAATTTTTTTCTTGAAATTATAAAATTTGATAGTTACATCCGCAATTTCAGAAAATGTGGTAATTCATACTCTCTTTTTATAATTTACACTAAATTAAAATGTTATTTCATATTATGAAAATAATATAAACTTAGACTATAAAACCATATAATTATTAATTAATACGTACTATAACTAATCTATGCGATGATTCATAATCAAACAGTCAATCAAAATGTGTTGCATTGAGCTGAATTGGACCGTAAAAATATTATGAAACATTTACTACGGTTTTTAACTATAATATTTTTTTCAACATGAAATGTATTTAATATATTAGATTAGTTGGTACCATGTGTTATATAATCAAAATTTGCAAACTGAATATAATTAATAAATGAGAAAATAAAACAAAAGAAGCCCTTTTTTCATATTCGGATGATATTACAAATTGAATGTAATATTGGGTTCGATAAAGTATTTAAATATAAAAATAAAGTATTTTTTGAAGTTTGATACTTGAAGATGTTTGATTGGAAAATTTCTGAATAAGTTTTTTTTATATATGTAATGTAGCTAATATTATTACTTTTGTATCAATATATTTTTTTGAGAAATTTTACTTGCTCTTTTTTATACATTTTTGAAAAGCTGGCATATCAACTTAATTCAAACTAGAGAGACTTTGATAAAAAGAAATGGAGTATATCCTTGACATTCAAAAGTGACATTTTAATTTAATTTAGTTTACATAATATAATCAAAAGTATTATGAATAAATTAATTTAATTTAATATACTTCAACTTATGTTAGTTATCTTTCTCAATTATTGAATGAATTGCGAGGTTGGAAAATTTAATAATTGAATTTATGGTCATATTTGATTTCAGTGTAAATTTAGCTAATTTGATTTATTAAGTTAAATAATTTGACCTAGCATTTATTCCGATAGTTTAAATATTTCTATGTGAGACAAATTTAATTCAAAACACGAGTGTTCTTTAATTAAAAAGGTTTGTTGTGAGATCGGTACATCTCAATATTCCGATAGTCGAATTCAATTCATATTTTTTAATTATATTTTTTCAATTCATATTAGTAATATTAATATTTTCTTTCCATACGTCCGACATATAATTCATATTCATATTTTTATTTAAATTTATCATATTATATTACTTTAGCAATTTTAACACATACTCCAAATCACAATCAGCGGACAGTAGACTAATGATTTGGTAATAGACATCCATCTTATAAGTCACATATTCAAATCTTAATGATAGTAACTTTTCAAAAAAACAAAATAGACTACACATTTATTAGATGCATATGGTATCGAAGGAAAGAACAAAACAACCACATTGTATGACAATTGATTTAGTAAAACAAAATCAATCAACAAAGTTGTTGAGTATATAGCTTATATACGAGATAAAAGGGCAGATGTTGGAGTGTAGAGAAAGTGAAGCGAGTGGAGTGAAACGAAGCAAGGTGAACGCGGCGGTAGCGGAGGACATACTGAATAATACACAGTCGTTCTTTTACAATAAAAAATAAAAACACACTGATCAACCTCATTAAACTTGTGTGTTCTTTACTGTTTTACACTTGTTAATTAATCAAAATTCTCAAAAAAAAAATTAATTAAATTTGATTTTTCATGATGACAAAATCAGCTAAAAAACGATGAGTTTGAGAGTGACTCAAAGTGCTTGTTTTCTTCTACCACCGCTTCACCATTTTACGTCATGTTTAAGGTTTGGCTTTTACTCAGTCCTAAATTTAGCTAATCAATGTCACTCTCACTTCGCATCCATTTATTTTATGTGAATTAAATAAAATTAAATAATCAAATTGATTTGTTTGGCATTTAATTGATTTTTTATGTTATTGAACACATTTTCTGATCGTGTGTACGTCAAAGCTCAATCACATTGATGAATATGAATTTTAATTTGGATGCATGATTTTATAACTAAACTATTTGCATTACTATATTATATATCAATCTAGAAAATCAAAATATGAGTAACAAATAGTACTATTTTGAAGTGGTTAAAATGTCGTCTTATAAATAAATATGGTAAATTTACTGAGGTTATTTTCTGAATGTCATATAGATAAAAAAAATAATCACACTCAATCAAATTGATTGTTTTACATTTAATAGTATTTTTTCACATTACCCGACACATTTAATAGTTATGCATTCGTCACATGACATAGATAAATACAAGCTCAATCGAATTGATGAATGTGAATTTTTAACGTTAGTATCAGCTATTTAATTGAGGTTATTACTCATCTATTAAATATAGAATCATCTAGAAAATCAAAATATGAGTAGCAAAAAATACTGCTTTCAAGTGGTTACAATATCATTATATAAATAAATATGATAAATTTACTGAGCTTGTTTTCTGAATGTCATATAGATAACAAAAAAAAAAGATTTTTATCCCAACCAACCAAGCAAGATATAGCCATGGTAATTATTATTTTGAGAACCAATCGTTACTTGACAAGTGTATATAGAAATACTAATTAAAATAGAAAATTGTTTACTTTACATATATTACGTCATGATTAGTTAAAAAGTCTCAAAACTACGTCGTTTTATTCTGACTGTATTTTGCTTGACTGTTTGGGTTAAAGATAAAAAAAAAATCACATTCAATCAAATTGATTGTTATGCATTTAATTGCTTTTTCACATTACCCACACATTTTCTAAGTATGCATTCGTCACATGAAATAGATAAAATCAAGCTCAATTAAATTGATGAATATGGATTTCAAATTTAAGATTTTTTAACTTAAACAAATTGCATTGATATATTATATTTCAATGATTTCATTGAAATTATTACTCATCTATTAGATGTTGATCCATCTAGAAAATCAAAATATGAGTAACAAATAGTAATACTTTAAAGTGGCTAAAATAGTTGTCTTATAATTATCCATTAGTTGTGTTGGCCGAGCAGTCAAGTGTCAGTCTGTCATATTTGTAGTCTTCGATTCAAATCTCATTTGTGGGTTGGGTGCGTGTGTTTTTTTTTTTAAAAATAAAAATATGATTAACTAAATACAGTAAATTTATTGAGCTTATTTTGTGGGCGTCATATATATAAAAATCAATCAGACTCAATCAAATTGATTGTTTTACATTTAATTACTTTTTACGCTACCAAACACATTTCCTGGTCGTGCGCATACGTCACACGAAATAGATAAAAAAAAACAAGCTCAATCAAATTGATGAATCAATAAAAAAAACAATGCATTAACTGATTGGGACCGAATATGAAGAATCAAAACAAAAATAAAATGCATATTTTGAATTTTTTTATATTTTTGATTGGACTGGATTTTAAATAAAAATATATATTAACTAATTAAAAATCTGACCGAAATAAATTAATCCAATCCATGGTAGAATTAAGGGGCGGTACCAGCTGTTCACCCAAATTCTGACCAAACGTTCATATTTTAGAGTAAAAATAATGTATTTTTAATTTTTGTACCCCCAATTAATTCTAAAAATATGATATTTCTTATTTTTGTAACTCCAGTCAGCTTTAAAAAAATTGTATACCCTTAATTAAACTTAAAAATATTATATTTTTTATTTTGTACCTCATTAAATTTTTTAAAAAAATTTCATACCCCAAAATTAAAATTTCTAGTTCCGCCACTAGTAGAATATGTATGTACCCATATAAATCTTTTGAAAGTACATTGTGACACAAGTTGTGTATCTTATTAATAAGGGCATTTAGGTGGCCATTCACGGGTTCATTGATGTGATAATCAATGTCTAAAGATGAAAACATACCCTTAGAATTGAAGGTATGAGTTTAAGTCTCCATTTTTATTATCATCTCTATTACTCTCACTCAAGCATAGCTACACATTGATTGATCTTTGAAAATAAAATGAAAAATCAGAAACTATTAAACAACTTTTGCTTCAAATTTATTGAACGTTCACAATCACACAAAATTTCATGCTAGAGATAATTTTATGAGTTTCATGAGACAATAGGGTTTTAGGTTTAGTTGCTGGCTAGCCAATAGTGCCCATGTCCTAGTACAATCTGCCACCATTCTTGATTTCAAGAACAAAGGGTCCCCCATATTAATCATCAATAAACTAAATTAAATATGTCATCTCTTGATAATAAATTAATACATCATTTTTAAGATTTAGTGGTATTGGGTGTTGTGTAACAACCCCAAGGTCCTGGGTTCAAGCTTTGTTGGTACCGCATTTATGCTTAGATACGCTGGAGGTGCGCGTGAGCTGGCCCGCAGTGAGTATGGGCGTACACTATCAAAGTGGAGGGGGTGTGCGGCCCCTGACCACCAAGGGGGAAGTGGGAACCACTATCGATCCTCTTTAAAAAAAATAAAAAAAAATGCTCTAATGCTATTTTAACTTTTCAGACATTTTACAAATTGTTTAAATAATTAGAGAAAAAACTAATTAGATGGATATTGTAAAGCATGAAAGTGGAGCTAAATAAGGGTTACACTAGATAAGAATAAGGTTAAAAATAATGTAATTATAGCTTCATTTTAAATCTAATATTTGAACAAAAATGGTAAGGATGTATTGATGGTGTAACGGGCTGGTCAGATTGTGACAGTTCAATGAAAAAGTTTTAAAGCTAAATGAGTTTTTTTCCTCACACATATTCAATATGTTTAATAATATATTTTACTCTGTTTTTTGCTAACAAAAAATTATTCTTTTCTCTCTCATTTGTAGCTTTATTAAAAATGCTACTTTGCTTTATAATCTCCCAACATACCACAACATGTTTGATTGTTGTCCCAAAAGAGGAGAGGAATTAGAGAAGCTAGCTTTTTGCATCTTCTTCACAACATGATCATCTTCAACACCAATCACCCCCACCAACAAACAAAACCATTTTTTCTTTTCTTGGTTAGGCTACATCAATACATTGACCTCTCAATTGTACAAATTTTTGTTTTTATTACCATGCTTCAGTGTACTGTCATTGATGTTTTTATCATACTTCATAATACAAAGTACGATGAATACTAAATAATACAAACTAAGTGTGGTAATTAATATTTTTCACATATTACCATGTTTCATGCAACAAATGTGGTAATAGATGAGGGCCAAAACGACCGTGCTTTGAATATTAACACCTATTATCACGTTTGTAAAATTAAGCGTGGTAATAAGTATGAGACAAAATGAGAGTGTTTTGAATGTGAAACCCATTAACACGCTTATAAGATCAATTGTGGTAATAGATAAACTTTTTTTACCACGCTTAATACAATGAAGCGTGGCATCAGATGTTCACATCTCACAATAATTTGACTCATACATATTCCCACGCTTTGTTTTGCAAATATGGTAATGTTGTCTCCATCTTCATAATTCATTATTATATTGTTTAAGAGCACCCCAAACCATCAGGCCAATCCGATTGAGTTGTTCATTTATTTGTTCAGTGAACTTAAAACGGTTTCGTTTCAACTGTTCATGCACATATCTTAAAAGCACAAAGAACCAATAACCACATATCTGATGTCTGAATTTGTATATGGTCTTTTTCGACTTGATGAACAGGCTAAATTTGAATTGATGGTGTTTAAGTCTTACGAAGGATTGATGTAGGAAAAGATTGAGGGATGGCTGATTGCCTGATTAGCATGAATTTTCACAATAGGTTGAAACTCTAACAGTTGAGTTTGTAGGAGAAATGAGGAGGGTAGTGCACATGCCTGGCACTCCCACCATTTCTGTTTTTTTTTTTCCCTTTCCTGTTTTGGTTGACAATATAAGCAGTTACCTAGCTTTGCTTGGAGTGAGGGTAAAGCTATCTTAACTATTTTTCACCCTCAAATCATCCAATTCATATCAACCACACCTTTGCCCCAATTTTACTAACCCCTACTCGAACTGGTTGATGGCTCAAACTATGAGATTCAGGTCTCCATGATTCGATTCAAAATTCAAGCATATAAACCTATAAACATGCTAGCATCCTTTCCAAAGGTCAATCCAAGAGATGGGCATGTCTTTAAATTTTGGGGTACCCAAGAAGATAAGAGGGTCAAAGATAAATTTTGGGCTAAGCCAAGATGATATATAGAAAGAACAGTACAAATGACCCAGAATGCCAAAACTGAGCTGACATTATCAAATGCTTCCACCACTACCATCAAACTTTCACCAAAAGAGGCAACTTTGCTCACTTGCTTAATTGACTACTCAGTTTCTTACCTTGCTGGCTGCAAAACTAACATGCCAACATCTTAATTTGTTCAGGACCGGCAGAGAGAGAGAGAGAGCCCATCTTAGTGACCAGCTAGCTCACATTATACATTCAAGAAACCTTTTCTACAGTCAACAAACCACATGTGGGGGAACTGATGGCACATCACAAACATTACCTGCACCAGCAACAACCAACACCACATTCATATTCATATGCATGGGGCTCATGTAGATGCAAGTAAGCAGAACAGTGATATACTGGACCCTTTTGAGCCTTGAGCATGTGGGGATCATAAAGACGAGTAATGTATGTGTGTGAGCATGTCATCTACGTGTGTGTGTGGGTGCCAAAGTAGATCTAAATTGGGCCATGGATGCAGCATCCATCAGCATCAGATTCTACAGCTACATGCAATACATTGTTATATGCAGCAAGTTTCCACATCAATGAGCGCTAAAAGCTTTAAAGCCATGGTCAAAACCCAGAAAAGGGAGACAAAGGAGATATCATATGAGGATAGGATGCGAATTAAATGCTGAAGGGTTCACAAAATTCCAAACTAGTCACTACCAAGCCATTTAAGAAGGGCGTGAGATGCTGAGATGAGAGTCCCTGCTTATTAACTACTCTTGAGAACAGTATTTTCACATGAAGTCATGCAAACAGGTTACATCAACTACAGATTGCTATGTTTAATCTGCTGGAGCTATCATTGGTTTGCATTTGAGTGCTTCAACTGTCAGATTGAACAAACGGGGTTTTAAACTCCTGATGTTCATGTTGACGGCTCAAGCGCCCAAATACGAACTTGGTAAAACAAGGAAAAGGAAACAGGAATCATAATCAAATCAAAATGCACATGGCCATGTATCCTTGTATCTGTTGTGCTATCCGATTTTACATATATGCTCAGATGAGGGAGGTAAAATGAACTCTACAATAGCCATAGCCTAATATCTTCATATGTAAATAAATGAGATCAACATTTTACCCGTTTGCCTGATTGCCTGATGGGGCGGATGATCAAGTCTCGGTATGAAATCTCATACACGCTGTAGGTTATTACTTTCTAAGGCATCTTGGAAGCGCTTCACAGCGCCATCGTAATTTAAGAAGCCCATATACCAAAATTCATGATTATCGACAGAGATAACCTGGATGTACTTTTCAGCACCATTTGTCCTGCTGGATGATGGATTCACTGCCTTTAGCTGGTGTAGAGGGATGACTACCTAGTACACAAGATGTAAAACATGTATTCATCAGCATCTTCAATAATGCACGAGCACACTGAAGTGACGCAAATGAATGCATAAAGGAAACAATAATATCGAGCACACTACAGAAAGGTGAATAAGATCCACTGGGCACTACTGATGAAGATGGTGCTGATGAGAAAACAATGATATCAAGCATATCAGAGACCGCATTAGACTGATTAAGCTTTATATTATGTATGATATCCATAATCTCTTCTTTACAGCAAGTTTCTCACATTAATCTACGAAGAAAACTTGGGAGCAGAACACCTCCTAAGTGATATTTATTCTAGAGGCTACAATTAACTTAAAATAGCACCTGCATCTGATTAACAACTTCAATTAGATAGGAAAAACATGGGTGGCCTAGTATCATCTCATCAATCATGTTGCCTAAACTTGGTCAATCACGGCTCTGGCACTGATAAAGAATTTCAAAGCACAAAAATTCTGATATCAAATCAAAATGCTCATTTTATATTGTGAATGACACTGCATTTGGCTGCGGCTCAAACAGAAAAACTAAATCATAAAACATGTGCATCTACCAACCTTATAATAGCTCCATTCAGTCTGATCACCAGATTTGTAAGACAAAGGGGTGTCACTGCAAAATGCAAGTTTTGCTGTTGATATATAAACGACTCCCATTACTGGACCAGCAGATGTGGATAAGTAACATGCAAATGAATCCACAAGTTTCTCTTCAGGAACAGTGTCAAAAGTTTGATGAAAAATCTTCTCATATCCACCTTCTGCTAGGACCTTTGTTCCTTGGGCAATTCTTCCCATAGCAGCATCAGCAAAGCTTGGAGCAGTTTTCACTGCATATGAGATACTAA
This sequence comes from Kalanchoe fedtschenkoi, assembly GCA_002312845.1. Taxonomy (NCBI): domain Eukaryota; kingdom Viridiplantae; phylum Streptophyta; class Magnoliopsida; order Saxifragales; family Crassulaceae; genus Kalanchoe; species Kalanchoe fedtschenkoi. Next base: position 4,279,200 of record NQLW01000024.1, on the reverse strand, counting down.
CAGGTCAAGATATTGGATTGTGAAAATTCATGCACCAACAAGGTGAATGGGCAATGCAAGACTCATGAATGAGGTAGTGTTGCCAAAGCAGTTCCAGGTGTTTAACAGCAAAACACCAAAATTGACTACCATCCTTGCTCAATATATAACGAACTACGCCTTTCATTTGTCAATTGACTTCCTGATTCAATATTCTTCATTTACACCTTTCACATGACTTCTCCAAACACCAGAAACAAAAATGCAATGATGTTGAGACAGTTGCAAGCTCTCACAATCTATAAGTAAATGCATTTTTTCATCCTACCATGGGCTATAACTACATAAGCAGCAAAACACCGATTAAAATATGTAAAGTAAGCAAGGGGTTTTCATGGGTGAGACTTCATCAAAATCATATTTATGTGGCAGGAGGAGAAACTTATCGATGGAAAACCCATCTTTTGGTGTTGGAAACAAACTTGATTCAATAGCAAAACAAACAATTTTGAAATTATAGTCCAAGATAATGACAAGACAGTTTCAGATTCTTGGTCGATGACTAAGGGCCTGGGGCATATGTCATGAGTGAGTTCCAAGAGTTTAGTAGATTTATCCATTCATCTTAACTAGTGACGTCCAAGTCCAGTAAGCTGGTCCATGAATTTGTAAGCAATTTTAAGTTCCAAAATATAGGTCATTTTGATCTTAACATTAACAATGAGAAACCAGAACTTATTGCAACTGAAAGTTGAAACCACAAGGCATAAATGAAAAAAAAAAATCAGTGAAGTACGAGCTATTCAACAAAAAAGTAGTTGCAAAGTCCTTTCAGTCATCAAGATGATGCACTTACAGGCAAGACATTCCTACCTAGTGATTGAACAGCAAGCCCAACAGTATGGTTTCAATAAATCTACGAAATTTGTTCAGGCAAGAAGATGCTAATGTTGTATGCTGTTTATCCAGGACCCTTATGCCTTTCTACATGAACACCATATCCAAGGCTAATTGAGTAATGACCCTAAGTTCTTATTACCACTTGTCATATATATGGTGCAGATGACATCATGGCAAAAGGAAACAAAGCCCCTTATGAACTAAAATGACACTGAACAACTCATCAATCGGCCAAAGTAATTATATAGAATCACCGTCCTGCCTTTATACATGTTTTAACCAGCATTACGCCATGCTATCACACCATTACCTCCAACCACACAAACCTGAGACTCAGTTCTTTTAAAGTAACACAATAAAATTCAAAATCTTAATCATGAAATAGCCTAATACTGAGTAACAGCCAACACAAGATAGTAGCTTAACTATCTAAACATTCTTCCACACCAGCACAGTTACAACAGTATTTCACATTGAATCTACAATAATTAGATTTCTGCAGAACTTACAGTGCTGCCAGGTGTTTCCAGCCAAGTCCTCAGCTTTCTTGGTGGCCTCTCCCACCTTCCTCCCCCATCTCCCAAGCACATCCTTCACAATAATCATTGACTCGATAGCTTTCTCTGTCATCAACAACATTCAGCAACAACAACAACAAATACACCAAATTGTCATCCACTATAATTCTTCAATCCAAAATTTGAAAACAATTTCTATAAAATACATATTACAGAAATTCAACAAATTCACAAATAATTACAGAAACAGCAAAAAATAAACCAGACCAAATCTCATTTCCAGCTCACCTTTGATCGACGACTCCTCCACAGGCGACGCCGCAACATAGGGATTACCACCACCTCTACCGTACCCAAACTCCGCACTCCGATCCGTATAATGCGCCTCCGAAACCAGCTCCGGACTCCACCGCACCGTCTTCGGCGTCCCCGATGCCCTCCGCTCTCCAGTCGCCTCCTCCGCCTTCTCAGCCGAAGACGCTTCCGACACGTCGATCACCGAATCCCCACCCTGCCCGTCCGCCTTTGGATCCGGTCGCTTCACCGGCGCCGCCGCCTTATCCGATTCCACCTTCGGCTGCTCCATAGCGAATTCGATCGCTGTGTGAAAAATTGAATTGACGAAAACAGCAGCAAGTTGAATTCAACGGCGCGTGCCTCTGGGCGAGTAGGCTCAAACGCGACATCAATTGGAAACCGAAGTTGAATTCCACGTGTCTGTTTTTCATTCGTTGAAAACATTTTGTTGACTTTTGCAGTGACTTCAGATATTGAACCGATTGGGCTAGTTTTACCCGTGCAAGTTTTACCGTTAATTGAACCGATATTTTTCGATTCAATCACGCCGTCCATTACAGTATTTACACACCTTGAACCGAATGTGAACGGCAATGTGGCATGACCAATTAGAGTGAAAACAGAAATTGAGCCTTCAGCCCACTAATAAAAGCATATATCGGCCCATCTTGAGGCCTATAACTCGGCCCATTTTCTTCTTCTCAATTCGTGAACGAATTCGCTTCACGAGAACTCCATCCCTCGGAAGACGCTGACACGAAAATCGATCTTCGCCGATCGCCGCCATGAGCAGCAGCCGAGGTCGAAACTTCCGCCGGCGGGCCGACGACGACGAGACGGAGCCCGAACTTGTATCCAAATCTGCCACCCATGGAACAGCCGCGCCGCCTTCCACATCCAAAACCGCGGCCAAAACCGCATCCAAATCGACAGCGTCGAAGCCGAAGAAGCCAAGCACGCAGGTGCCGAAGCTGCTAAGCTTCACGGAGGATGAGGATGCGGATGACGGCGGTCCGTTTTCGCGGCCGAAGAAAACACCATCGTCTTCGAGGCTAGCGAAATCGTTAACGACGGCGACGCCTCCGTCGAGCTCCGGGCATAGGATTACGGCTAGTAAGGATCGTGTGAGGAGTTCGGCGGGCTCGTTGTCGTCGAATGTGCAGCCGCAGGCTGGGACGTACACAGTTGAGGCGCTGCGGGAGCTGCAGAAGAACACTAAAACCCTAGCGAGTTCGAGGCCTGCGGTGGTGGAGAAGAAGGCTGAGCCGGTGGTGGTATTGAAGGGGCTTTTGAAGCCTGTTAAGTCTGTTGAAGATACGTTGAAGGAGGTTGATGAGTTAGATGAGGAGGAAGAGGATGGGGATAGAAGGGAGAAGAGTGGTGTTCAGGGTAGATTGGATTCATTGAGGATTGGTAAAGGCAGTGTTTCATATTCTGCTGCTGCTGAGGCTGCTATTCCGGATAAAGCGACTATTGAAATGATTAGGGCGAAGAGGGAGAGATTGAGGCAGTCTAGGGCTGTAGCACCAGACTTCATTGCTTTAGATGGCGGGAGCAATCATGGTGAGGCAGAGGGGTTGAGTGATGAGGAGCCGGAGTTCCAAGGGAGAATTAAGATGTTAGGGGAGAAATCAGATAAAAAGGGTGTTTTTGAGGAGATAGATGAGAGAGAGATTAGTCCAAGTCTTGGGAGACATGGTGATAGGGACGATGATGAGGATGATGAGGAGAAGATATGGGAGGAGGAGCAGTTTAGGAAGGGTTTGGGGAAAAAAATGGATGATCGGCCTGGTAGATTAACTACTGGCAGTATACCTCTTATTAATAATTTGCCTCCGAAGAAGTGTGCTTATCCTGCTACGGCCGGGTATTCGTCTGTTGCAAATGCATCAGTGGCTCCTAGCATCGGAGGGGTAGTTGTGGCATCTCACATTACGGACGTGCAGCCGATAGCACTACAAGCGGATAGTGCTATGAAAGCTTTGCAAGAATATGTTGGGAGGCTTAATGTAAGTATTTTCTGTTCTTGAATATTTGCATTCTTAGTAGTTTTTTGATACATTGTGTTTTTAAGCGACAACAACCTAGCAACTTAAGTTTTTCCAAATTGTTTATATAATCAACGGTCCAAGTTCTTTCCTATAGTGTGCAAAAGGTTTTATACAAGAACTGTCAAGGAAGGGGTTTCTAAGCATTAATCTGTGAGCATGTTAGATAACTTTAGGCTTCAATTTGAAATAGTGTGGTTGGAGAGCAATACTCGTGCTGTTCCAGATGGCAAAAAATGTTTTATGCAAATGTCAATATTGATTTGATAGATTGTAGGCCTAGCATTAAACTCGAGGTTCAGCTATTAGTTACTCTATCTGAAGATATTGGAAATTCATTATCTTGTTTGTTTGTTAATGTCATTATTCGTGAATATAGTATTTTGTTACACCTATTATCCTTTCATAAACTCATAGTGAATGTGTCTTGATTCTGTTTTGCAATATCTAGGCTGCAGCAGGACTGACTAGAGTATTGTGTTGCATCTTAATTGGAAATTTTGGTACAGTCTCCAATTATATGTGAAGAGAGATATAAAAATTTTGGGTGAAACATCTGAGTTCTAAAGTATGTTGAACTCTGGAGGTCTGTAGTTTAGGTTTTTGTTTGGATCATGCCTCCCCTTTTTATTAGAATTGGATTTCAATCACTACCCTATCCATGTTTTTATTTTATGATGGGTACTGGAGTTATCCCCCATCAGCACACATGAAATATGTGTGATATCTCTATGTTTCTTTTATGGTGGATACTAGATTTAGCTACCATTACCTCCCCATGCGTTGGTACACGGGAAACACTTAATTTTGTTAGTAGTGTACAAATAAATAATTCCTAGTGTCCTTTTTTTTAGTGGAAGTAAATATATTTTGTCTGGGTAGCTTGTACGAGATGTACTGACTGTCATTTTCTCCCTTCTAGGACTCCGTTGGCAAAACTGTGATGTCTCTTGCAAAAACCAAAGAAAATTTGTCTGCATCGATATCGAATGTCACAAATTTAGAAAAGTCGCTCTGTGCTGCCGGTGAGAAGTTCATCTTTATGCAAAAGACTCGTGACTTTGTTTCTGTTATATGTGACTTTTTGCAGGTATGAGCATATCTTTTCCATCGAATTTTAGGGTGCTAATCATTTGCTTAATCGTGATTTGAAACTAAATGTATCATTCTCCAGCTTCACTTTTGCCTGATTTTTTGACTTGCATATTAGTTAAGTATTGGCAACCAAGTCATCTGATTGCCATTGCGTGACAGTTCCCTGAATTATATGTTTGGAGCACTTAATTAATGTTGTATGATAAAAAAGAGTCCCTTACCTCTCGCTATGTTATAGCGACTCTATATTGATTTTTTGTGCGGAAACTATTTACCTGCCATTTTACATAGGTTACCCTCGTAGGTGTTCTTCAATGTTTCATCGTCATTCTGATTCCCCCTTAGTCAATATTTTCATGTCCATAAGATGAAATAATGAAAATTTGAAGTCATTTTCATAGTTCAGAGCAATTGTTGTTAGGATTCTTGTTACTTACCACAATTCTTTTAGGTGTATTATCTTCATTGCATTGTGAAATAACTGATAGATGACTAAAAAAGTATCGACTTAGCAATGTGTTTCTCTGCAGTTTGTATTTATACTTGGCTATGCCCTTCTCATTCCATTAACTCTGATGCCACATATTGAAATGAACTTACTAGATAGATAGATATATTCATCCGTTGTCTTCTAATTTTCTTTTAGCATAAAGCTCCGTTCATTGAAGAACTAGAAGAAGAAATGCAGAAGCTTCACGAGGAGCGGGCTTCAGCCACTTTGGAACGCAGAACTGCTGATAATGATGATGAAATGTCAGAGGTGGAAGCGGCGGTTAATGCCGCAACATTAGTCTTTAACAAAAGTGGTAACAGTGCCTCCATGGTTTCCGCAGCAACAGCCGCAGCAGCTGCAGCGGCTGCTGCTGTAAGGGAACAAGGAAATTTGCCAGTGAAGTTGGATGAATTCGGTAGGGATGAGAACCTGCAGAAACGTATGGATAGTTCAAGGCGAGCAGAGGCTCGAGTTCGAAGGAAGGCACGTGCAAATTCAAAGAGAATGTCTTCCATGGATGTGAATGGACCGCCTCGTACAGTAGAAGGAGAATCGAGCACTGATGAAAGTGACAGTGAGACTGCAGCATATGAATCAAACTCTGATCAGTTGCTCCAGACTGCAGATCAGATTTTTAGTGACGCTGCTGAAGAATATTCTCAGCTTTCAGTGGTCAAAGAAACATTCGAAAAATGGAAGAAACTTTATTCATCAAGCTACCGCGATGCTTACATGGCCATAAGTGCCCCTGCTATCTTCTCTCCCTATGTGAGGCTAGAACTTCTTAAGTGGGATCCTCTTCACAAAGAAACAGACTTTGATAACATGAAATGGTACGTTCTTGCTGCAGCGTTTGATATTCTCCATCCATTGCACTTCTTTCTTTCTTTCTTATCTTCAATGATATATCATGAAATTAAACCTCGGGACTAATTAACAGCGGCATGAAACTATGCTAGACTGAGAAAATTTTATACCGAGTCTTTCGGTGTCAATCAGTTCTGATTTTTTTAAAATTCTGTTACTCCAAATCTGGTTTTGGCTGACGGAGTTATGTATTCTTTCTATACAGGCACTCATTGCTTTTTGATTATGGTCTGACGGACAAAGAATTCAGCACCGATGATGCTGATGCTAACTTGGTGCCACATCTGGTTGAGAAGGTTGCACTACCGATACTGCATCATCAGGTGGCCAATTGCTGGGATGTTCTCAGTACAACAGAGACCAAAAATGCTGTTTCTGCTACGAGCTTGATAGCCACTTATGATTTAGCTTCAAGTGAAGCTTTTGGGGAACTCTTAGTTGTTGTCAGGAAGCGCCTAGCTGAAGCAGTTGATGACCTTGTGGTAATTTCTTGCTCGAAGCTATTGTGTAATCTTTTCAGTGGAATATATTGAAGTTCATCATTAAAATTCTTGTTGTTGATTTCTTTTAGGTCCCAACCTGGAACCCGCTTCTTCTAAAAGCTGTATCTAACGCATCAAGAATTGCAGCATACCGGTTTGGTGTCGCCGTTCGTTTACTGAGAAATATATGCTTGTGGAAAGACGTCCTCTCAATAAAAGTTCTTGAAAAACTTGCTCTTGATGAACTATTGAGCGGAAAAGTTCTCCCTCATTTGCGGGCTATCAAATCCAATATTCATGATGCAATCATTAGAATGGAAAGGATCATAGCATCACTTTCTGGGGTCTGGGCAGGAGCAACTGCCATTTCCTTGCACAGGTATTTTCACTTCAGAACACACTTATGTCCCACGACTATCTATCGAGCTCATGGTGCATCTTTTATAATAACCTGTTTGATGAATACTTTCTATGCAGCAACAAATTGCGACCGCTGGTTGATTATGTTCTTTTGCTTGGTAAGACGCTAGAAAAGCGAGGGTCCAGTGCCTCTGAAAGCGAAACGTGCAGCCTTGCCCGTCGCGTCAAGACAATGTTAGTTGAACTCAATGAGTATGATGAAGCCAGAGCCATTTTGAGGACCTTCCATCTCAAGGAGGCATTGTGAAAGATAGAAATAAGTCATCATGACAACCTTATCATGGATGATTCCCTCGCCGGGCCCAGTTTTATGTTTTAAAGTGCCTCGACCAAGCTGAGTATGTTCCAGACTTGGTAAAGTCGACTCAGCCCGGATGCCTTGAGTGGGTAGCTCATCTTCAAAAAGAGTAGCACAGTTCCGTTGCTGATTGTATTGAGCAGAGCAGACACTACTTTACGTGCTGATAGTTTCTTATTGTTACTCAATTTCACTATATAGCATACATGAGCCAGATTTCAGCTCTCAGCCAGCTTCTGGCCATTAAGTAGCTTGTCTTACGACCATACATACTTGTGCTACTTTACAGGTTACTACGAGGCTTCTAGTCAAGTGTCATCATTCCTGCCAGATTTCAACCATTCAAGATAGTGTGACTTGCTCTATATTTTTCTAGCAGGCAACTCATCTAGGTCAGAAACCTTACATCAACACCTCCTCTTTCAGTAAGGTAAGGTTGGGACCTTGCCGGATTTGGCAGACGATGGCTTGCCGCCATAGGAAGCAGACCTCTTCATTACTATGCTGCTGGCCCTCGCCTGCTCATGTTCTGGCCTACTATTTTTGCATGAAGTACTACCAGTCCTTGTAGCGTTCATCTTTCGCTCTGGCGTAGAGTTTGAGCCCCGGATTGCATCCGAATCAACCTGGATTTTGATTTCAGGCACGGCTCCAAGGATCTTCAATCGAGTAGCAGCATCAGCAGAAACAGATCTCCTCACAGCCTGCATTTCACCATCCCTGCGCCTCTCAGCCAGATAGCTTACCGCATTTACTTGGACATTGCTACCATTTTCAGACACGGAAGAATGGGAAGGGGGATAAGCATCAGACGCATTGGGATTCAGGTTCACATTCGCATCAGTAGTCACCGATTCATCTGACTGATGTCTAACCGCCTCGTCTCTTTGCTGTCCCACCAGTCTGACCCCATTCTCCTGACTCTCCCTCTCCCGTGCCAGCTGCCTCCTCCTAACCGCTTCCTGCACAGCTTCAGCGCTAACCACCGGCACCCCATTCGAGACCAAATCCGGTAAAGCCGCACGACACATCGGGCAGTTCTTATGCGACCTGAACCACTGATCAATGCACGGGACATGAAAGGCGTGCGCGCACTTCGGCAAAAGCCTCAAACTCTCATTCTCCTCGAACTCACTCAAGCAAATCGCACAGTCCCTCCCCTCCACCAGCCCCTCCTCCTTCTTGTACTCCACCACCTTGATCGCATCAATCACGGACTGCGGCAGCCCCGGAGTCCTGATGTACCAAATCGGGTGATCCATCGGGTCAACCACCGGTTCCGCCACCGGCTCCTCATTGATCAGGACCTCCCCGGCCTGCATCCTTTCTATTATCCTATGCAGCCTGAGCCTCTCTCGCTCCAATTTCACACAGAACCGGACCAACAAAAACAGAAAGACGAGGCACAACAGCCCACCAAGAGACAAACCTAAAGCCGGGTAGTTCACCAAAAATCCAGATTTGTCATGAAGATGATGATCACCCGCATCAGAAACCCCAACTCCTTCAGGGGGCAGAGCAACATAAACCCTAAAATCAACCTGAAACATCTTGCCACAAACTGAATCACAACAGCCCTACTCCTCTTCCTACCTACACCACAGAGATAAGCAAACCGCATGACTCCAAAGTCTCAACAAATCACAAACCTTAAACTGATAAAGAATTCAAGAACATAGTGAAAACAGGGGAAACAGAGCAGGGAGGGGCCAGAGAGCTCCATACCTCGCCAGCAGCAACAAGATCAGAGCTTTGACTGAGATTCGTGGGCCTTGGGCAAGAGGGTTAGATGGGCGTGTCTCATTTTCTTCAAAAAAAACAACCCTCTGATCGGAATTTGCTGGGGAGTTTCTGCTTCGTGATGTCAACAAGTCTTTGGCCTCGTCAATAAATGAGTATTTGATATTTGTTTGTTGGGATGGTGTGGTGAGTTGGAAGCTCACAGAAAGGTTGTGGTGTGTAGGATCTCCGCCGTTGGATCGGATGATCAGATGATCGGACGGTGAAGAATGGTTTGGTTAAAAGATAGGGAAAGAAGGACCTACAGAGTGAAGTTTCATGTAGTGAATGAGACAGGTGAAGTTACCTGTGGAGTGGTGAAATGTGTTGTAGGTTTGAATGGATGGATTTTTTCCCCAACCTATACTTCTCTTATGTTTTTGTTTTTTATTTTTTTTATTTTTTAACATATTTTTTAATTTACCTTATTTTTGTAAAATTGCAATTCACAATATTTTTATATAAAAATATTGATATATTCTATCAAAACACTTTGACAATCAAGATTTTCATGTACAAATGTAAATTGTAAATTGCGTTTTTGCATTATACATATTTCTAAATGGATGATTTATTAGGTGATTGAAGACGAAATCAAAGGCGATTAGAGGAAGTGTTGGAGCACAAACAGTAGAGCTGTGTCGAACGATTAAATTGAGAAAAAAAAAGTTAGTAGGCTGTAAACGAGCTTAGTTGATTATTAATGAGTATTAAAAATATATTATCAAGTTTGATTTTTTTTTAATTTTAACGAATTCGATCCGAGTTCAAACTTTATTCGAACATTTTGATTGATCTAATATAATTTTAAAATATATGATAAATGAAATTTTAGATGAGTCTGATCGAATTTTAAACGAGCTATTATTTATAAATCTCGTTTGCTTAACCAAGAACTTCAAAATTGTATAAAAAATGCTGAATCGAGGTCACGAACGAGTGTCACATGAGCTATAAATGAATTTCAATCGAGTTTTTGAACGAGTACATAAACAAGTTGAGCACCTCATTGTTCATGATTGGATCGTTTATTCAATGAGTAAATAATGTTCAAGTTTGACTAGTTTATTTTCGAACAAATTTTAAGCAAAGTTTGATTGAGAATGTTTATATGAGTTCACGAGTGTACTAATTCGCTTACACCTTTAAATATTGAAGAATAAAAATCCACGAAAATAAAATAAAAGTTATCATTCTGTCAGACATCTAACCAGATTCCAATATTAGTCTTGAAATAGAGTTAGAAGCTCACAAATAAGATAAAAAAAAGTGTTCAGAAAACGAACCAAGAGGTATAACCTATGAGGTTTGACTACCATAAACACAATCTGAACATGCTCCATCTGTTCCTCTCCAACAAGAAACTTGAAAGATTAGCTTCATGACACTTAGTTTCATCATAAGCATTATAAGTAGTGTTAGGCTATGGTTCATATATTATAGATGTGAGAAGAGAGTTGTCGAATCTCGTCAAATCTTATATTTTTTATTTTTTTTCAACTAATTTTTTGTCACAAACCAAAAATGATTACAAAATGGTTTATCATTTTCAAGTGGGAGTGGGACAGGTGAAGGATTTGAAATTCCGTTCACAGCAGATAGTGTCCAACTTTTATTAATTATGCACCGGTCCCTAAACTATTTATTAACATCAATTTGCTCCCTGTTAAAAATTTGTGTATTGGCATAGCTTGCTTGAGCTCCCTGATTTTGGGTAGAGTTTCACCCAATTCAAGCAATTCCATATTCTGGCAAATCAGAATCCTGAAAATTTTTCAATTTCTTCACAATGTAGATAAGCTTAATTAATTGTGATTCTTAACCGGAAGTGAAATGAATTCTATTTCAACTTTGATATCAAACATTGCGAAAAAATAAAATGATTTAAATTTTTAAAGTTTGAAAAGACTATCAATTTGTAGTTTTAATTATGAAATGATCTATCGGAGTTAATACTGTGAAGACAACATAAATTATATTTTTATGTAGTGAAAAAAAGCAATACAAATGATGTTGCTCTAACATTGAAATGATAAGAATTCAAATACAATAAAGACGATACAAGCGATGTTTTTATGTGGCTGAAATAACAGTATTTCAAATTGACAATATTTCAAATTTTCTCAAAGCGATACTAACGAAGTTGCTCTAAACACGAATTTTGTCAGACAGATATCACTAAAATATCCAAATTTTCAACTAATATATGAAATCAAATTCCAAAATACAAAGACAATAAATAACAAAAATCTAAACTCATCCATCATACCCAAAACACAATTCCCATTCACAATATCTTCACCTTGTCTCATTCATCACATGTAACTTCACCATCAACCTTTGACCATCACTTACTCCACCGTCGGATCATCTGATCCAACGGTCGAGATCTCACCACCACAACCTGTCAGTGAGCTTCAGACCCACCAAACCACCTCAAACAAATATTAAACATCCATTTCTCGATGAGGCTATAAAACCGGACGCGCCCATTTCACCATCTTGCCCAAGCTCCCAAACTTTTGTTAATTATGAACCGGTCCCTAAACTATTTATTAATATCAGTTTGCTCCCTGTATAATATTTGTGAATTGACATAGCTTGAGCTTCCTGATTTTGGGTAGAGTTTCACCCAAATCAGCCAAGTCCATGTTCAGGCAAATCAGAATCCTGAAAATTTTAATTCTGAAAGGATATATCATATTGAAGAGTATATGACAAAAATCATATTTCTATATATTAAAACAATACTGATTCACATACGATTAAAAGTAATATAAACGATGTTGTCTTAAAACTAAAATGATAAGAATTCAAATACTCTAAAAGCGATACAAACGAGGCTTCTATATGACTGAAACGATCCGTATAAGATTTTATCAAAATTATACAAATATTATTACCGTAAACACGAATTCTGTAAGACCGATATCACTAAAATTTCCCAACAAAACATCTAATCAAATTCCAATGTACAAGACCATAAATAACAAAAATCCAAAACTCATCCATAAACACAATTCCCATTCACAATATCTCCACCTTGTCTCATCCGCCACATGTAACTTCACCATCATCCTTTGACCAGCACTTCCTCCACCGTCCGATCATCCGATCCAACGGCCGAGATCTCACACCCCACGACCTCTCTCTGTGAGCCTCAAACCCACCAAACCACCTCAGTCAAATATTAAACATCCAGGCTATAAAACGGGACGCACCCATTTCACCCTCTTGCCCGACCTCCCCAAATCTCAATCAAAGCTCTGATCTTGCTGCTGCCAGCAAGGTGTGAAGCTCTCTGCTCCCTCCATGCATTTTTTCCGCTGTTTTTACAACTCTACATGTTTCACCGGTTTAGGGTTTGTGATTTGTAGAGCCTTTAGCGTGTCACGCATTGCACTTATCCAGAGTGTTTAATTTGTTGCAGGAAGATGTTTAACTTCGATGTTGATTTGGGGGCTGCTGTGGCTCCTGAAGCAGTCAGGCTTTCAGGTGGCGAAGGTGATCAGCATCACCAATCCGGGGCTGATGATGCGGACTACGTGGCTTTAGTAGTTCTACGCCTTTTTTTGCTGCTGCTTCTTGCATTCACGTGCTTCATGGTCTGGCTCAGTGCGACAATGGAGCAAGAGAGGCGCCGGTGGAAGAGGATACTCCAGCGGATGCAGGCCCGGGAGACCCTGATCAACGCCGGGCTGTTGGGGGATCCCATGGATCACCCGATTACTTACTTTCTCGGGCTGGACCAGTCGATGATCGACTCGATCCAGGTTAGGGTGTAATGATTCGATTCCGTCTGCCTTTCAATACATCGAACCATTTCTAATTTTTTGAAAATTTGGAAGGACCGTTAACTTTACTATAAATCGAATCACACCATTCGATTGAGTACTTTTTGATTTTTTTATGAAATTTTTTTATTATTTTATTTACAAAATGAAGGGTTTATTTCGTTATTTATTACTCTATCTTTTATGAAATATTAATTTATATTAAAATTTAAAATATACTGAAATAGTTTTTTAGTCAGTGTTACAAAAATTAAAAATAAACTATTTACTATCACTTTTTAAAAAATTAAAACTAAGATTATCAGAACCGGACAGAAGCTGAACTGGCCAAAACTCCCGTTTCTGATTTTTTGGTCGAAACTGTAACGAATCGGTTCGACCGTCGATCCAATCTGATGTAAATTTTGTAAATTTTAGTTATTATTTTGATATCGTGTTTACAGTAATAAATTTGGTGAAGAGGTTCTCACCTTGATACTCAGGCCATCTCAAGTTCCAATCCATTGACTTTTTTTCACTAATTTATCAATAATTATTTATTAATTAATTAATAGATTTTTAATAATGAGTTTATTATTTTATTGGTGTCATGAATCGGTTCATAATAAATTCAGTCGGTTTGGTCCGGTTCTACCCGGTTAACATGCAAAACAGACCGAAATTAGGTTCGGTTTCGGTCATCAATTGCTTTATTTATATTTACACTCTTAATGAAAGGTGGTGGAGTACGGGGAGGAGGAAGGGATGGTGGAGGGGAGGGAATGCGTGATTTGCCTGAGTGAGTTCGAGGAGGGCGAGAGGCTGAGGATGCTGCCAAGGTGCGGGCACGCCTTCCACGACGGGTGCGTCGATCACTGGCTCGGGTCGCACAGGAGCTGCCCGATTTGCCGCGCAGCGTTACCTGACATGATGCTGAACGGGGTGCCGGTGGTGAAGGCCGAGGCTCTGCAGGAGGCGATCAGGAGGTTCGAGGCGCGGCTGGAGAGGGAGAGGCGCGAGAATAATGGGGTCAGAGGCGAGAGTGCGAGGCAGGAGTCGAGGGAGAGTGTGGCGGCTGATGCGGATCCCCCGACGATGTGAGGCTTCTGAGCTGGGTGAGTCGCCTGCTACTCGACGCATTTCGGAGGAAGTCGTGCCCTTGGAATGCGGAGATTCGGCAGATGATGATGATGATGATCCTGGATCAGAAGCTTAGTAGTAGTAGTAAGTATTTGGAGATAAATAGAAGGGCTCGAAGTTGTCTGGGTCTTGTAACAAGCTGAGTAGTGTGAGACTGAATAATAAGGAAGCCTAAGAGATGAAATTATTGTTGGAAATATTTGTATTAGGATGCTGGTTCTATTAACCGCATATATCAAATAATATAGACAAAAGTCAGAAACCGAAGTATGATGCTTCTTTTATCGAATCACTATCGTGGATAGTTAGCCTTAGAGGAAATCAAGCCCGCCAAGCATAGGCGGATCCACTGGGGGCAGAGGGGGCAGCCCCCCGAATACCACCTAAAATTCTTCTACCTAGGGTAAAACAAAATTTATATATATAAAAAATAAATTTATAGGTATAATTTCAAAGAAATTTTAAATTTTGCACCCCCAAATTCAACCCAAAATTTTGATTATGTAATTTTGTCCCCCCGAACAAAAAATTCTCGCTCTGCCACTGCCGCTAAGGTGCGCGAACTGCTCTCAACTCCTCATGTAGTTAACTGACGGTTCTCGATGGTGCGCGTGTGGTTCCCTACTACTCCATCACATTTCTTTTAACATAGTTCAATTAAGTAACTATATATAAGGAAATTAAAATATCTTTTCCTACTCGATGTGCGATACAAGGATATTTAATAAGTTTTCTATTTCATTATCTATGAATTTTATCAAAAATAATCATGCTCATTTATTATCTTTCCTATATGTCACATATATCACTCATGAGGATGATTTATATATGTAACAATTGTGGCACTATTGGGATTTTAGATGAACTCCAGATTATTCCAATTGAACCAACAATTATTAATCAGATTGAATAAAAAATACATTAATTGATAGAAAATGAGATTTTAAATTAGCTATTAATATCATTTTCAATTAAACTAGTTGAAATTCAATATATATTGGGTTATAATATAATTTATATGAGGATTAACCAAAAACCGAAGTGAATCACATGTATGATTTTTTTTTTTTGGCCAAACTGATTTTTTAACAATTTATTTTTCTTTGCATTTTATGTTTTATCTTTTTACAATATAGTATTCTACCTTCATGAAATCATAATTTTGAAATGCAGTTTTTTCTATTCAGATTTTATTCCTTGCTGATGAATCATATGTTTCATAAATAGGTAAAAAACAGCACAATTATGATATATGGACATAGGATTTTTTGTGAAGTTTTATTTTTAATATAAATTTAGATTTATTTTTATTTTATTTTTTTATATTAATAGTATTCTTCCTTTGTAAAATCGTAATTTTGAAATGCAATTATTCGTTACCTTCATAAATCGTATTTCTTTTTATTACTGGTCTTTTCTTTTTTTAGAAAATTGGTTTGAAAGTAAGAAAAAATAAAAAATAAGATAAAATGCAAACAAAATTAGGGGGGAAATGATATATTAAAAAAAACAAATTAACCTGCGCATAGAAAGTTCCCCACGTTCTGGTAGGGAACTTGATATTCATAAACAGTTCAGGGACTAACACATAATTATCTAAATTTTGAGAAACATAACGGCTCTTAACAGATTTTCAAAATCCTGCAGATATCCAATTTCAAATTTGTGGATCCTAGAGTTCAGCGCCGGTGCCGATGATTTACCAAGAATTCTCACCAGAAGTCCGTGTCTTGAAGAGCTCAATCTTGTTTGGATCAATCCCCCATCAGAAATTATTTTGTCAACGGTAGCGGCATCAGATTGAATCTACGTGCAATCACGATGCATGAATATTTGTAATCTTCGAATGAGAGTCAATTGCATAGGTTGTCTTTGAGAATGAAGAGCCTGAAAGCTGATAATCCATCCACACATTGTTGACCGGCCAAGCATGTTGAAATTTGGTTCATTACTATATTATAGTGAATCTAAACAGTTTGATTAAATTCCAATAATTGAGTATTAAATTAAATATGGTTTATACAATTTTATCGATGTTGGATATAGTCAATTTATAGTTGAAATCCTTAGATAAAATTGTGTAGAATAAAGTTAACCTTATCAATTCATCTTTACTCTGTTCATGGGACTTGGGTTCGTTGATGAGAAGTTGAACCTATGAGGCAAAATCAAACTAACTCGATTTGATCTTTTAGTATTTCTCAATTTAAAAAGTAATTATTAAGCTGTTGAAGATAAGAAGTCTCTAGACGTTGCTTTATTCCACGATGAATCTCCTTTATTGCTAATATATAAATATACAACTTCTCATATGGAAATGAAGAGCGACAATAGAGAAATACTGAAAGGTTCAATTCTCCTTTTGTGTGAAGATTGTGTTTCTTCCGAGCTACCTAAAGAAGTTTTCGCCGTGACTCCCCCTGGGGTGCGTAGCATCGAATTTAAAAAACCGTATTATCCTGGGAAGAGTTTGCGGAAACTTCACGCACATGATAGAAGACGAATAATCTTACAAGGCAAACTTATTTATTCAGTAATACGATTTGTAGATGTTCATATATATACATAAAGCTTGTTTTAAGCAGGCACCAGAAGTGCTTTACCCAACAAAGCGTCTCCAAAGACTTTCTCCCATCTTCCTAAGCTGGCCGTCTTTCAAATATATATTGGTCGAATTCGCGAGTCCGAGCTGGTCGTTCTGATCAAATGTTGCCCGCAGCTCGAAAAAGTCAGCATCTTCAGTGGCTGGTATCAGAATGAAGCTGTGGAGAACTATATATCCACAATTCCACATATCATAAAACCGCAGTGTGCAATCGCTAGTTCTAAAGCAGACGCGGGACCCGAGCAAGTTTCACCCCGACCAGACTGTGACAGCACTCTGAAGAACCTCGCCGCGCCCTGCCCCCAATCTGCAGACTCTCCACACAGGTCCGGTGCACCATGGCCGCGAAGTTGAAGACATTCTTAAGGAATGCTGGAAGATAAAACACCTGAAGGTTGTCGGAATGGAAAAGGGTCAGATCTTTTCAACTCTGTATCAACCAGCGGCCACGGCTCTGCGAGTTTTGGCGCTTCACAGATCATCAAACAACATTATGACGAAAGACCAACCATTGTACTGGGCCGGGCCGAGACCGTGCGGAACGTCGAGTTGGGCTTTATTACTGTAGAGCGTCAAATTGACGTGGCATATGGGTGTGTTTGTGAATTTGGCACAATTCAATCCATAATTTAATATCAAATTGAAAATTTAAGTGCGGAATTGAAAATTGATCAGGGAAGAGGACATCATCTCGTAAAAGTTATTCGTATTGCATTGTAGCAGATGACACAATCGAAAATATCATTGGTTTTATGACTGTGAGAGTTTTCCAATCACTTACAGCACCTCTAAATAGATTTTACGAGTTCAAGGATAAAAGAGTATGTTTTTTACTTGAATGTTTCACCGATAGCAGATTAAACGAAATAGGCTCTTCAAATTGGACCGTTGTTTAGTCGATACTAATTCAATTTTTTTACCTAATAAGCAGCATGCGTGGATCAATTAGTGTCACTAATTTGATCCAACATCTACTAAAGCCACATCAATCATGGATATTATCATGTGACACTAACCTAAACACTAGCCTAATATCATTATTTTAAGCCATTGTGTTTCCTTGTAGGATCAAGCAAACATTTTCTTGTACCACTAAAAAGTTGGGAAAGAAAACAAAAACTTTGATCAATTAGATTCTACTTTCCCACACTTTTTCCCTGAATGCCTTTTCCAAGCACTAGCAAAATATACACTAATAAAGAAATAAAATGAAAAATAATATATATAGACAGAAATAAAGAAATAAAAAGACTGACAGAGAAAAAGTGAAATTAAAGCTGCCTACCATTAGGGGGTCTACACTCTACAAGACCATACACCTAACCCAATTTTTTATTTCCATTATTTTTCAAAGATTTGTTTCATAAAATATTCTCAAAATTGTACCTTTCATGAATGTAAAAAATCTCAACTTTTTAATTATTTTATATACCCTTTGAAGTGCACTGCTCCAATACTCATATGTCATGTTGGATTCCTTCTCAGTACTATCCAAATTTAACTACTTTTACGTGACGCTATCATAAAAAATATTTATAAATATTTGATAGGTGTTACTATCAAATTTTGTAATTTCAGAAAAAATAATTTGAGCTATTGATAATTAATTAATTCATGATTTTATCTATTTTTGGGGTGAAATTGTTGATTATACAATCATCCAAAATTGAAACTTTACTTGAAACTCTAAACTTGGATACTAATGCTTCTTAAATTTAAAAACATACTAGTAGGTGCTTTTTTTTGTAACTTTGTTTACTTAAAAACATTAATTGATAATATGTATGAATCTAAATAAAATAAATTGTTAAACACAACAAAGGGTTGGGCCTATGATCATAATAACCTTTATAGTACCCTCCTCCAAATAGCTAGCTAGGTAGATAACTCTTTTGGAAAAAGATGCTGAAATTGATCATCATTTCAAGCTCCATCAAAAGCAATTATCAAGTTGTGTATGCATGTACTAATTAATGTTTATTTTGATGAGTTGATCCCCACCACAGTTTTGAGCACCTCTTCGCTCCACTAATGATCAACACCATGCTTTATTTGGAAATATGGTTGCATGTATGTATCCAAATTTTTAGGAATTAGCAACAGGGTGTCACTCTAGGGGATCATTTTGCACTTCAAATCACATTGTTATTAAAATCGGACTGAAACGGTCGATTCAATCGATGGGATCAGAATTGGGAGCAAGTACCGGTCCGAATCACATACTCATACCGGGGTTGCAAGTCAAATCGGAGATAACTGAACGAACCAGTCGATTCAATGCAAAACCATTTAAAACCGAGTCAGTTGTACCGAAAACTGATTTATGAAAATATCATCAATTAAACATAATATTTACTCTACATATTAATTTTATATAATTTATATCAAAATTTAATATTTTCAATTAGACTGATAATCAAACCAATCAAATCAATTGGTTCCACTGAGAATGCTTCACGAGTCTGATAACTATGCTTCAAATACATTTATTTTTCATAATATTTCTATTTTTCGAATGATCATCACGATAAATATAAAAAATCTCTATACAGTACAAATTAATCAAGCTCGGTATGTACATAATTTCAATTGTATGATTATACGAAAGTGCTTTGGATTGATTTTTTCATCTTTACGTCTCCTTTGGATGGCATTAGAGAGCTAATGATCGATGTTTTACACTTTTTTTGAAATTAAAGTTCTTAAAAGTACCTCGACCAAATGATTATCATTCGTGTGGACGTCCTTGTTTAATTTTGAGTCGAATAATTATCAGTCATGACTTTTAGTTATATGCTCAATTCTTACTAGTCCTCATGAAGAAACCTTAAATAAGAGCAAAGCCATATATGCACAATCAATTGAGTTCCAATCTCATATATCTTACTATGTCATTCTTATTCCCTAAAGTTTTCAATTTTTCATATTTTTCTTATGTGATCTATCAATCAGAGCGTTGGTTTATAATTTATCAGTTGAACCGACAACATAAATTGATTTATCGTCAATCTAATATTTATATTTTTTTAATAAAACTACAAGTAACAATATAAAATGTCAATAATACAAGAAATCTTGTTATAAATTTCGGACTTAATATCCATTTTTTTACAATATATACAATAAATACGAAGAAAATACACACGCACTCAACCACCAGCGGACTTTATATCCGTTTGATAGACTATTTATCATAATTTTTTTTAATTATGATGGTTTATATATTTATTAAGTATTAATTAAACTGGTTTCTTTAAACTGTCCGGTTCACAATGATTTTGACCGGTTCAGTCCGGTTAAACCTAATTTTTGATGGAGAGCGGTAAATATAAAATTGAAATTTAACTGAACCAATCACCTGTTCAAGATTCAACTGATTGGACCAGTGTGTCCAGTTCAATTTTAATAACTATGGTTATAATGGAAGTTGTCACGATGAGTTTTGATTATTGAGACATAATACTTATATAAAATTCAGGGTGACATACTATATCTTACGAATCATCTAAAATACACACTTTAAATCCACTTTAAATAATATGGATGAACTTTAAAAGTGATGAATCGTAATGAATGGGCTTATGGTTTAATTAAGTGGCGATTAATCTTAAATTAATTAGGGCTCTATGAATTGATAATTAAATGGTGCTAGTTGTGAGTTACTAGGGCATATCAGTAGATTATACTAATTGCGCTTAGCCACTTAATTAAAGTGGTTAGAGAGATCTTGAGTGCCTGATTCCCGACAGGCTAAGGAATTGTCTCTGTGCCAATGTTGACTTAGTGGGTATTATGGACAAATGATATGCCAGTGTTTAGTAATTAATCGAACTATAATTTATAAATGATTACTACTTTGTTACTTGTAGTTGTTTAAATTTTATTAATTAATGTTTTCATTAAGTTATTTAAGTAAGGTTATATGTACCTGTCCACAACACATCCAAATCACTCACTATATTACGTGTTCCTCTAAATTAATAACGTGATTTAATTGTAAGTAAAATATCTCAGTAATATACACTTAAAAATTTTTAGTGTGGACTTAAACTTAATTTTTCTGTTAAATCATTCACATTGCAGTGTATTATTATGAAATGATACCTAAGTCGAACAATAAAAAAATTATTATTTTAATCTTTTTATTATGAGATTTTTCTGATTATTAAATCAATGATTGAACTGATATATGGCTATTATTAGTTAAGAATTACATATATTTCAGTATTTCATCAATATTAAACAATTTTTTATTTTAATTCTGTGTGGGAATTGGGTTGAAAAACTCCGATTGTGAAGCTGGCAGGCCATCAGAATTTTCCACGTGGGGATCCTCGCCACTTTTAACAAAAGAACTGACAAATTAAAAATATGTTATATATATAAATAATTAACGGATTAGTTGAGAATTCACCTTATTGCGACTTGAGATTTTTTTTTAATTGTTTGATTTTTTTGTGTATTTTAAATATTTTTCATACAAAGATTTTGGACAGATTACTATAAAAAAAACAAATTTTGTATTGTATCAGTTCTTCATCACATGTTGTATTTTTTTATGTGCAATGAGAGTCTTAAGTATATGTGCTTGATTCACATTTTATGTTGAAAAATGGTACACGCATAATTATTTTTTCATTTTTTGCGCATAATTTGGACCAAAATCTTTATAATTGATGATAAAAACTTAAATACATGATCAAAACAAGAAAAATCTAATGATGATAAGGAGTTCTTCAGTTCACAACAAAGATGATTCTAAAAAATCCATCCTATATATATATGATCAGAAAATGTATATCGTTTATTAATCACCGAATCAGAGTTCAAAAAATGACAGAAAAACTGTTTTCTTGTTATATTTTATGAATACTGATTGATAATTTGAAGGGGTTTTATCTTGGGTTTTATCTGATAGGATGCATGATATGTGGAAAAACTGATGACTTTATGACAAAGAGATGCTTATAGATAGATAGACTATTAACTATATGGCCAGCAACAGAGACTGTTTCAAATGTAGAGTATGTGGCTGCACACTCATTCTAAGATCCCAAACACAACAACCTTGCTTTATAGGAATCAATCTAAGTCACCCACTTGCACAAAATAAAAACACATTTTCACTACACTAGTCGTTGTACATATAGTTCCATCCTCAAGATGGAGACTCCTCTTTGGGTTGCATTAAAGAGTCAATTCTTTCACCATAAGATTATTATTTTTTTCTTTTTTTCGGAATTGATAATGATTCTTCATAAGATTATCTTATTAATTCAGCTCAACTCAGTTATAAGTTTATCTCATCAACGGATTTAAGTTATTTTTTAAAAAAAGTTTTAAATAGATTCTGAAGTATCACAATTTTCTCAATTACGGTCTCAAAATACCTGAACTATCAAAAATAATGAACTAATTCTGTAAATAAAATTCATTGTCAGAGTCCAAAACTGATATTATTGGAAGTATGATAAGAACTTGTGCTAAAATTATGGTGTTTCGCCATCCAATTAAACGATATCGTATTATTCAGATAAATGAAATAGCGTCTTCTTAATACGTAATTAATCCTAAATCTCATAACTATAATAAGATCAATTGTATTGAATGGATATATTTCATTCAATCTAAAATGACATTTTAAAAATTAGTTCAGGATAATTGTTTTGTACTTTTTAATAATAATTCTGATAGTTCGGAGTGTAAGTAAGTGATAATAATTCAAATTTCATATTATTTTACAAAAAATTAAAATTATTTCAATAATATTTTTTAAAAACTAAAAATATTCAATCCAATTCAGCTCATACGTACTGTTCGGCTCACCTCTTCTCATCTTAAACGACAACTCTATTCTCATCTTAAACCACAATGTTGAAATCTTGGCATGACCCCATTACACACGTGTTGTTGTCAATTAAAGAGGTTACATGTGTGGCGCCCTACCCTTATGAAAAATTTAAAACTAGCCATTTTCTTATCTTTTTGTTGTGGTAGGGTCTTATTCAATTTATGACCATGACCCATAACATTACAGCCAAAACCCCACTTGTGTATGTTCCCGCAGCTGTATCTATCTTCCATATGGTTCTCTTCATCCTTGTCCATACTCTGCAATTTTGAGCTTAATTTGCCCCGAGCATCTTCAATTTCTTATATGTCAATCACACTTACAAATCTAGGGTCTGTTCTTCTAAATTGAATTTTTGTTCAGTTACATTTAGTAGAAATTCACATAACTAAATAAAAACATTATACTCAAAATTTTGATAATTTTTTTAGTATTAAGGGACCGCACACCTCATCCATCTTGATAGTGAAGTCAGATTCAATTCGTTAAAAGTCACATCTCACACACAAGTTCTACATATTTTTGCTTATGTAGATGCGATACCACTAAAACTCGAATCTAATTTTTTAAATATTTTATGTTATTAAACATATAAATATAACGGTGTTCTGTCTTTGGCCTTTGCTGATCATGTACAAACGATATAATAAAAAATAAAAAAGAGTTCTTACACTATCACCATTTTCTTAATTAGCTAGGTTTCGAACTACTCGAATTGTAGAAACAAATATAAGAAAAAAAAAAGTGCACAAATTTTGTAAAATAAAATTTATTATTCCACTCATAAAGTAATATTACTACTATAAAAATTAGATTTGTGCACTAAAATTACGTCATTTCATTTTTAAATTAAATGATGTTATATATTTTCTTAACAAATACAACGTATTTTCATATATACTAAAGCAACACTGATTCTCAATAAATTTAATAAGGTCATTTTTATTAAAGTATTAAATTCAACTAATCTTAAAACAATCATCTTAAATTAGTTCAAAACCTTTTCACTTCTCTGACAATTTGAATAATTCGAACCGTAACGGAGAACAAGTGATGATAATTTGAGACCCTCGATCTCTTTGCAACTTTGATGAACCTTCTTTGCTAGGTTTCACATGTAAGAATAAAATAAGATTGGGCATTCCATTTGTGTTTAGTCTAACATGAGTTTGCGTCAATACCCAAAACTGGCTTAGGGCAAAGATCGACTAAGCTTGGTGCTTCTCAAACATTTTGTTACATATATGTAGAACACATCATACATGTGACATGTTTGAGTTACATATAACTAGGTAAGTCAGCTAACGACTCTGTCTTCTGTTTTCATTTCTATTTTCGAGCCTCGGTTCATTCATTTAGGGCTCATGGTCCTGTCTGCAAGTCTTACTACTAATTAAGTGAAGATCGTTCAAAATGGTACCCTAGGGAAATTATGGCATGCGGGTTTGGGCTCAAATTGATGGCGAGGAACCAAAACTGAATAAATTTGAGGGTCTATTTCAAGATTGGTAATTCAATATCGACCTTCAATGTCATGGGACCTATTTACTTTGACTTTGAGATGATATCTTGTGGCTTGTTAACACACGTTACACTCCTAGTTTATCTTGCTTAGGTGGGCTTAGAATATATCTTGCCCTAGGGTTTAGATTGCGGAGAAATCCCTCTAGAAGAATATAGTGTAACTTACAAATATCATAGATTTGAATTTGAGGTCATGTAGAGCTATCATGAGTTGGTTTTAGTTAATAGTTGTTCTCGTATGTTAAAATGAAATTGAAGTTGGACTTAACAGATTATTTTCTTTAAAAATATTTGAATAATTGAGTAGAACTCAAAATTTTACAAATTTAAACATATCAGTTCAACTGACATACCATCAAAATTTTTAGAACGCGGTAATACTGATTTGTTTTTTTTTAACGTTTTTAAACTCAGAAATCTTCGGTTTGATGAATAAAAAATATATTTTGAACCCTAACATTCGATTTTGATATCCTAAATTTCTAACCCTAGCATTCGATTTTGTATCCTAATTAAGAATCGTATCCATTGTATCGTATTCAGATCATTCTAGGCTATACAATAATTAATCTGATTTATTGATGGATATCAAACTGAGGGACAGACGGCAAGGGCTCCAAACCGCCGGTCCCTATCGAAATCGACGGGCTCGTGCAAAATCGATACATTGGGACTCATTTAAACCCACGTTTGCGAACTCTGAAAGAATATGGCTCATTAAGCACCAGTCACTCAAAGCCACACCTTTGCGAGATCGATGGTTTTGTGAACAAAAATATCTCAAAATCGGAAAATCTAAACCGTCCAAATCAACAGGAATTACGTGTATGGCTGTCTAGGAGCCGGAAATGATCCAAAATTTTAGATGCACACTTTTTTTGAAATACTAAACGACGTGGTTTTAGCTGAGAACACCTAGATTCACAGTTGTGTGAAGCTCATGAAATGATATGAATTTGAGTTTCATTTCGAGTGCATTTCATTTGTCGCCAAACTTCACCCCCCACTTAACCCAAGTCAGATCCCAACCCCAACCACTCAACCCAACATCAGTTTATTTAAACCAGGCTGAAACCAGGGATCATGGCCAGCCGGGCTGTGAGACAAGCTTCCTCACTCCATCTCCCATCATTATATTCTCCTCCTCCCTCATCATCATCATCTCCTCTCCGTTTTCTTCTCATTGTAGATCAACAAACTGGCCCTTAACGCAACTACTCGCTTGAGTAATAACATGCACAATGATACATAGATCATCAGCTTCTAGGCCGGCCAGCTGATAAAACTAGGTTGTTGTCTCCAAGTAGTTCACTTGTGGGTTAATGGATCTGTTGCTGATGGCTAAAGATCAAAACTTGCTGATCCGGGTCGCCTCAAATCCCAGTTCATTAAATGGGTTGTGAAGCTCCAGACCTGATCTTGTCCAAAATGGAGCCACATGGTGATCATCATGACCTCAGCTCATCAGACGCTCTCAAGCTCTCCACTGATGACTCTCTCTCCATACACCACTCTGCTCTCTGGGCCTTCTTTTAATCTCCTCCAGCAGCTAGAAACCCCATCTCACCACCTCTGAAAATTCAAGTCCGTCACCAGAAAAAAAAGTCCCCTAGATTTTATCTTTTTTTGTTCAGTGTCATGAAGAGACTCAGCAGCTCAGATTCGTTAGGTGCCCTGATGTCAATCTGCCCCAATTCAGGTACATAATCGCTTCTTGAGTGATAAAGGTCGCAGCTTCATGTTCTGAATTTGCTTTCTGGCATCAAAGGTTGGATCTTTGGAACTTCACGTGACGATTTTGAGTTGGGTTTGTGCGCAGATGAGCAGGGGCAGCAGCAACAGGGTCACGTGTACAGCAGGGAGTTCCAGTCAATGCTGGACGGCTTAGACTCCGACGGCTGCGTCGAGGAGTCACAGGCGAGCGAGAAGAAGCGGCGGCTTAGCGTCCACCAGGTGAAGGCATTGGAGAAGAACTTCGAAGTGGAGAACAAGCTGGAGCCGGAGCGGAAGGTGAAGCTGGCCCAGGAGCTGGGGCTGCAACCGCGCCAGGTCGCGGTCTGGTTCCAGAACCGCCGCGCGCGGTGGAAGACCAAGCAGCTTGAGCGCGACTACGGCGTGCTCAAATCGAATTACGACAACTTGAAGCTCAACTTCGACGCCCTCCAGCGCGACAAGGACTCTCTCCTCAAAGAGGTCAGAACTCAGAACCCACGAATCTGATAACCGAACAAACCGTCGGCAAACATCATCGGAGAAGTCGAAAGATCCTTAATTTAACCGAACGTGTGTTTTTTCTCCATTTGCAGATCAGGGATTTGAAGTCCAAGCTGAGCCAGGAGACCCCAGATCAGAGCAACAATCTCCCGGTCAAAGAAGAAGAAGACTACGAGGAAGAAGAGGACTTCGAAGAAGATGACGCGGACGACACGGAGCTGATCATCTCAGAGCCGCCGCAGAACGCGGCTGCCACCGCGATGCTAAACGACAGCAGCGGCGTCGTCTCGCTCTTCCCAGATTTAGGAGGCTTCACCACAACCACAACCACCACCACCACAACAACGTCCTCAGCAGACAGCGACTCCAGCGCGATACTAAACGACAGCAAAGGGAGCCCGAACGGCGCCGTTTCGTCCGGGGCGCTGCAGAACGTGATGCTGACCACCAGCAGCTGCTCCGAGTACCACCCCGAGTTCGTGAAAATGGAGGAGCAGAGCTTGTTCGGGGGTGAAGAGAGCTGTGATTTTTTCTCGGAGGAGCAGGCGCCGACGCTGCATTGGTACTGCCCGGATCAGTGGACCTGAGGACCTGACCCGAGATGAATAATGGGTCGGATCTGGCGGGTGGGTAATAAAGATGAGAAAGTTGGGATTTTGAGGAGATGGATGTGCAGATTTTGTGGAAATGGAGGTGAAAGTGGAGTCCTTGATGTAAATTGATTGGCTCCGCAAAATCCAACTTTTTTTCGAGTCCTGTTCAGAAGCTCAGTGGATATCCAGGTCGAGTCGGGTCGGGTTGTAGAAATGTAACCGGTTCCTGTTGTAAATGGAGAGTTTCAAGTCATGTGAAATAAAAATCAAATGGGTTGTCAGTGAGACAATTTTCCATGTTTCAAGTCTTTCATTTTTCCATTTTTTATAGATTTTTATTGTGATGAAATAACGCCCAGATTTCACCCGGGTCGGGTTACAGGAATGAAATCGGGTCCTGATGTAAACGGAGAGAGGTTCAAGTTATGGTGTCATAAAGAATCAAATGGGTTGTCAATGTGACAATTTTTCATGTCTTTTTTTTATTTTTTTATGTGAGTTGTCTTTTACAGATTTTTTTTATTCTGATGAAATGCTCCGATTCCACCCGGGTCGGGTTGCAGGAATGAACTCGGGTCCTGATGTAAACGGAGAGGTTCAAGAAATGGTGAAATAAAGAATCAAACGGGTTGTCAATGTGACAATTTTTCATGATTCATATTTTTTTATCATTTTTTTATCATAGTTAATAAAAAAAATTCAACACCAGTAATGATCTATCAATTCTATCTTTTACATAAAATTTTAAAAATATTTATTAAATTTTTATCTATTAAATTTGATCACCACTAGCATTAAATATCACCATAATTTATTTAATTTAACTTTAAATAACATATAAGGACAGATGGAGTATACTTTTATTGAGATTGTGATTTATATAGAAAGGAGTGGTAGATGATGATTGGGAATGAAGTGTAGCTTTTGTGTTTTGTTTTGTGTTTTATATGCAGTGATTATGTTTGTGGAAAACCATGAGATTTTTTTTTTATGATGTGGAATGTGTCGGTTGCTCATAGTAACATTTATACTGTTGGGTTTGTACAGAATTGAATGGGTCTGAATATTTATCCAGTTAGTAAATTGAAATTTTGTAGTCATGTTTCAGGCAGTGACAGATGTAAGTGGAGATGAATTGGGTCGTCTTACAACTTAAAATAAAATTTATAATTATATATTTATATTTTTGGTTGTATAGTTAAGAAAATATTATAATTAATTTTCAAAATTTAGAAAGATTATTCTCAAATAAAAAATATATCATATACACATACACAATGTCGATATGTAATATTTGACTCCTCTCAATATTTTTTTTGATTTCACTATGCATTTTTCTAATCTATTTTTGTGTTATTATGAGAAAGATATCACTTAATTTCAAATTGTGATTATTCTAACTACCTAAACAGACAAAAGTTTTATAAGAATAAAAACTAATTTATCAATAAATCAGTTCATTGTGATCTCCATGTTTCTCACCTAAAGCTGCTGTTACTTTTTTTTTGTATCATTATAACGGCTCATCTCATACATGTCGATTACACCTATGAACATGACACACAGAACACCTCACCGAACAAATAACCAACAACACCTACACAAGGGCGAACAAAACTACCACGCAGTAAAGAGACAAAAGACCCACACGAAAGCGAACAGAACTCCCACGCAAGGGATAGACATAAACAATATTATTAAAAACTCTCACGCAATAGAGAATAAGAAAACACCCAACGATCAAGATAGATTCGAACATCTGACTTTGAAGATTTTAAAACCAACACCCAAACGAGTAAGCCACCACCTTGATAGCCCCAAGTGTTGGTCTCTTTCGATAGTAACATATGAGTATGAATACCTTCGAAGTACATTTGAATTGTTTCGTAATGAATCTAATTTCACTATTAATGTGGAGAGATGTGCAGCTCTTAGCTACATAAAAAAAATTTAAGTTAAGTTAAAATAAACATATTCCTTAATTAATTTTTTAGTTAATGAACTTTTTTAAAATTATTTTAATGATGCAAACATTTCAATTATGAACCCACGATAATCCAAAAATAAACTACTTCAAATTCCATAACTATTTTTGACCACACTCTTCTGGAATCAAAACCGACACTCTCATATCATCATCAACATCATCATTCATGACAAAAGTAAAAATAAATAAATAAATAAATCTAAAAATTTAAGTAATAAATAAAACTAGAAATCAAAGTTGATGAAACTAAGGGCCAAAACAAATCGAAAATGAGGTTTTAGTCATGTCACATTAGATTTATATCATGTCAATTCAGATTTGTCATAAATATTTTGTTCACAAACTTACATTCACACTGAAACACATTTGAAACCTCTCCGCATGTTCTCACATGTCATATTATACCATTTTCTACTTGTCATAGGTAATTAAAGCTTTTTTCAGATTAATTAAATATTTATTATTTATAATTATTAAAGATTTTATAACATTTATATGATAAAATATTTTAAAAGTAAAAAGTTTCAATATGCATAAAGATTTTTTTTAATATTAATTAATTATGGTATAAAGATTATGTATAATTAAAGATTTTCTAAATTTAAATAACCTACCATTTACGGTATTTTTAGTTAAAAAATGTCGTATACGGTATATACTTTATACGAAACTTAAAAACGTCATATATTCTCAATTCGTGAACTATTTCGTGTAGATGAAACGGTGTTGTGTGAGAAAGATAGGAGCCAATCTCAACATCAAAACGAAACGGACACAAACCTTCCGACGAAGCTTGAATGGGGGATGCCCTAAGAAGGGGGCCACGGCCAGTGTATACGTCTGTATGTTCATTTTCAGTGTGCATCTTTTTCGTATACTAATTTGTCTGGAAGCACTCACTATTCTTCTGCCACCAGCAGCAGCAGAAAGCAGTACACAACGTGCTCACATGCCTCCTCCTCATCCACTTCTCCTCCTGCTCCTGCTGCTGTTGTTGTGGTGGTAGATCTCCTCTTATTCCTCCCCATCCACCACCATCATCATCTCCATCCATGACACATCAGACTTTTGGGATTAAAAAAGTAGATATTATTTATGAGATACTGTCATGGTTTATTATTAACATCAATATTGATAATTCCATCTAATTTGAAGAAATTGATAATGAGGATTTTCAAGAATGAAAATGTCCATAATGGATTTTTTTTTCTATGGAATTTTTGGTGGGTCTCGTCTCTTTCAGGTACCAAGCACCTACTGGTGATATGATGGCTCTATAGTTGTGCTATATTTTTGGGAATGAAAATTTTTTTAACTCTTTTTTTAAAAAACAGTGAAATTTATAATATATATTGTTAATACTCATCTTGATAATGAAACAAAAATATGATATTTTATAAAGAAAAAACACTAAAAGGTCTTAAATATCACCATATGTAGAAATTATCAGAAATCGTCGTCGGGAACCACCTACCTTGCAAGATCGCTCTGACCGCTACAGGGAAGAAATTGCGTTGTATTCCATCGAAAGGAAAAAATGTTATTGTACAAAAGAGTTTATTGCCTTTTAACAGAAAATACAATTGACTCCCTGTACTTTAATTAACATTCACTCAACCCTTTAACTACGCAAATTAACTGTTTATGGGCTTTCTGTCCAACACCATATACTTAAAAAAAGTGCGTTCGAAGAAAAAGGACTCATTTAGGCTGATGTTTACAAACATTTTGTTTGATTCATTAAATAATATTGATCTTGTTGAATTGATCGAGAATTAGGATTAGATCGAGTATTTAAAAACGTCATTTGCTTATTATAGAAAAATCAATCTAATTCATCCAAGTCTCTGTAAATTAATCTGGCTAATATAGAAGTGTAACATTTCTAATTCAAGTAAACACTATCAAACCACACTAGCGATTAAATCTAAGTGTTGCTTAAATTGTAAGATATGATTAACTGGATTAAGATACCGGATCATACTCTAATCTTAAATTTCAAAATTTAAATAATTTAACTATCATATGGTTGGGGCGCACAATTTTTCCATATTGTAATTTATGGACATGTTTGTAAGTGATTTTCAAACTCCTCTATTAGAATTTGTACTAAAAAAATTAATTAAAAATAATAATTTAAGCATCTGGGGTATATTCAAATCCAATGTGAAAATTGGTTACATGTAATTTTCAAATTAGGCTTCCACCTCCAACAGCTTGCAATACACAATATTGTTAATAGTAGCAATTCAATAGTGTATGAACAGTGTTGTTCACATTTGTTGTTGATGGTATGTGGCCAAATTTAGGTGGCCAGCCCTAGACATCAAGATGGGCCCCGTTTGGTTTCACATATAAAGTATTCTATGTTTGAATTATCTTGTGGGAAAGGGTTTGCATGTGATGTAGGCCCCATCCAAACAAGTCCTTATCATGAAATTGTCATATTCTTCTGAAATTTTGCACCACTCTGTTTTTTTATTTTTTATACTTTTTTTTTGTTCAGTTTTTGATGCATTGGGAGCTGTTCCTCTGTTGAAGGGCTGTGATTGGTTCCAGCTCATCCACTCCACGTCTTGGTTTGAATGAAGGGTTAAACTCCAAAAGATCTTCAACTCTCTACACTCACCTAAGATTTGAACTATCACTATATTTTAAAAAATATAATAAAAATTAGACGAATTTTTTAAAATACAATTTATGATTATATTCAAAAATGTATATTATTATGAGACTTATATTTATGTATGAAAATTACGTCGTTAGATTATTAAAATAAATAATATCATTTTTGCATATAAAAAAATGATGTTTTTTCATACTCAATCATCAATAATTTTCAACAAATTTTTAAAATCAATTATATTTAAGAAATAAAAAATGATCTTAAACATCATCTAAAATCAGTCTTATTTTTTTCGTTGCACTTTTATTGAAAATTGTTATAGTTTGGACTTCAATTGACTAAGAAATTATTAGAAAAATAATCATTTTTGTTACACACATTTTGATTTTTTTTTAAATAAAGTATTTCTTGGAGATAGCTTATTGATAAATTGGTAACTAGTAACTTATGAGCTTTAAATTGGACACATTCAAGATCGGGTAGCACCAAAAAAATAACTATCTCATAAAATTTTGTTAAGAGATTGGATAAAAGACGGGCTGTGCCAGCTTTCATCGAAATTTAAGTTGGCTCTAAATGAATACGATTATTTGGATTTACAAAAAGTATGAGTTTGATCCAAACATAGGTTTGACATGATATGTTTCCAAACAATTTTCAAATCTTAAATTCGAATCCTAATATTATCGCATTAATATTATGAAATGATAACTTTTTAACTACGTGAATAAATATCATCTGAATTCTTGAGGCATTCCTTTCTTCAAACATCAATATAAGTTTGCTATTTAACAAGTGACATTTTCCAAGGTAAATTTATATATTATTTCATTCTCAATAACCATCTGTTCACTTCTACATTGTTAATATTTTCACAAATTTATTAATTTTTTTTAAAAATAAAGTAATCTATTGAGCCAAATTTGCAATTGCATCCCCTAGGTTTAACAAATTGCTGGGACTCCAAGCATCGTCTAATTTTATTTATTCTGATAACTCGTGTTTCACGTTACGAATATTTAACTTGAAATGCGGCCGTTTAGACTTACAAGTCACTCCATTACTAAATTTAACAAGTATACTCCCTCTCTCATCTTTTACATGTCACTTAATCGAATTTTTTTGTCCATTTTTACTTGTCACTTACCAATTTTCAATGCGTATTTAATATCAACAACTATCTTAAAATGTCAAACATTAATCACTTCATTATCATAATCAATAAAGAATACATTTCTCACCAATAATCATCTACCAGTTTTACTTTTTGCACGAACTTTTTCAAAAAATTATTAACCACCTACCTATTAAATTTGTTCAACCGCTAGCATTAACTTTACCTTAATCTACTCAAATTAACCGTAAACGACATGTATTAGAGGACGGAGGGAGTATAATGTATAATTAATTTAGCGAATCTGGTCCACTGTGAGGATTGGTATATTTAATTAATCAAGAAGATTAGATTAGACTCTGACATAATTATTTTATAATCATCTCTGCTTCCTGCTTTAATTAATTTTGGTTGCTTGTGCGGATGGGGTGGGGTATGCTCTAAACTGTTGACACATTAGTACTGCTTCTGTACCACTAATGATGACTAATAACTAGTAATTTAATACAAGCATAGACTAATCAGTTGATATGAAACTTACTTATGAATTTGGTGGTAAAATTCGTTCTCTGATTTGTAGATAAATTATCATAATGTTTTTAATTACAATTGATAAGATAAATACAGAGAAAATTCTAACACATTCAATCACTAATCCCCACATTTGATAATTATTATAGAATAATTATCAAATTACATATTTTAACATATTATGTACTTTATATTTTACTTCTTATTTGTGGGTCATATTATTATAAAAAAAATAAGAAATAAATATTTTGTATTTAATGTATAATATAGCATTCCTAATCAAATCTTACTGTTAGAAATAAAATGAGAATATTACCTACTTGAAATTTATAACATTTTTGCCAATACAAATTAATTTATGGAATTTTGTTAGTACAAAATATAACAATTTTTGTGTCCAATTATTAGTCTTTCTAACTAATCCATGATTTGCTGATTAACCCCTGATAAATCAATTGTCCAATATGATTTAATTTTTTTTAAAACAATTTTCAGAATAATGTCTGAACAACATCAAACAAAATTTTAGATACTAATCACCTTTAAGAATCTACTGCCAAAATGCACCAAAAACTCCAATATTCTGTTCTAACACATCCTCGTATGGTTGTGTTCTGGAAGTAAAGCCTGAATTCATGGATGAACATGCACATATGGTATCTGACAAAATTCCAACATTCTCTTCTAACACATCCTCGAAGCCGATGTTGTCTGGGTCGAAGCTGTTCAACTTTGGTTAAGTGTTCATTCAATTAATGATTTGAGTTGCTGGCGAAATGAAGAGACTTTGTTTGCGTCTACAGCCATCACCATTCCCATCAGTCTGTAGTTCCTTAACTGTGGATTTAGATAAAAATAACATCAGAACAAAGGGGAGTTTAAGGGAGAAAGTTACTATGGATTGAGTTGGGGAGGCCTGCCTCGGGAGGTACTGGAGGGCCGGTGCGCAGGGCAAATGTGAACGACCACGATGAGAGCTGAAAAGATAAAAATAAATAATTGGCGTGGCGATAATAATAAAACCCAGCACTGGAAATGTATAAGGCGAAATAGTACCCTGTGAAAAATCTCTTCTTCATGTTTTGCAAATACGATTCCTTCATCATCGCTACTGCTCGACTTGTTTGCCTGAAAAATGAACTATGGTTGCTTCCTCGTCATGCTGCGAGCAATAAGAATGCATAAGATGTGTATAACAGCGTTCTAGAATACCTTGTAAATTCGTGTAACGATCAGATATGTTTTGAAGCAGAAGGAATTTCTTAGCTCTTCTGTCGGCTGCAAAGAGAGTGGCAGATATATAACAGACTGACGCGACTAAAAAGGAAGCGTTGCCATTTTATTATGATTCTTACCTCGTCTTCAGTGGCCCATGAAATTTCATCGAAGAGTCCATCATATAGAGGTGGAAGGAGCTGAGGCGGAAGGTTAACGACCCGCTGTGACACCAAAAGTCCTACACCATGCGCTAGCTGATTGAACAATCCTTTCAACTTTTCGCGGATGTCAGGTTTCGGACAGATATCTAACAGGTAATGCTTGACCTCCTCTACACTTTGATGATGCTGGAGATGAAGATAAATGTGCATCAGAGATGCATGTGAATCGATGAATTGGTAAATAATACTACTTGCCTTGTATCTTTCTAAGTTAAGCGAGGAGACAATGGCGAAAATCCCTTCATCTTCAGCATCCTCGACTTTAACGACGGTTCCTACAGTGGGTTGTGCTAATATCAAGTCGACGAAGCCAGAAAGATCCCATTCCTTGTCATCGAGGTACGTCTGAAGCAGCATTTTCACACCATGGAAGTCATCGGTTTTTGGATCAAAGAAAACAAAATCTGCTTGAACGACGCCCTAAGACAGCATAAAACCGTTCGTCAGAACGCTAAAACATTTCCCCAACACAATTTTATAAACATCATCGAAAGGCATGTACACTCACATCAGACTCTTCTTCGTCGTCAGATGATTCGGAAAGCTCATCATCGTCTTTCAGGATCACCTTACGCATTATTTTCTCTAAAGAAAACAAGGCCAATAGAAACAACTATTCAGATGACTAATTAACACCTCGAGCAGTTGCACGAGCAATTTTAGAAAAAAATGCACGACAACGACAAAACAAATTCATACCTTCAGGTGAGGTCTTGGCATCCTCTTCATATTCACTCTTCGGCACATACGCAGAAGAAAGTCGTGCTACTGAACGTCCGTACGATGAAAACATACGCGGTCGGGGTTGTGGCCCCAAGTTGTGCCTTACAGGCTTCCTTGGCATCTTTTCAATTAACACACCTTTTATCGCTGGAATAATAAAAACAAGAGAGAGGCCAAATGTGTGTAAACTGTAATCCCGTATAACAAGCAAGAAACAGCAATCAAATACTTAAGACAGCGCTCGAAAGAGTTCAAGGGATTACCCGTTTCGCGCAAAGCACGCTCTGAAAAGTCAATACAACACTTAAAAACTTTGTGCTGCTGATAAAGCAAGATAAAAGTTTGATATGCTGCTGATTCCAACAAGCACTCGGATACCTTCAGTCGATCTAGGTGCCTGTCGAGGTATTGTGAAACATTAGTTAGTTTACTGATCTTTATCTGATTCCAAGACCGGTTCAGCATCATGTCCTACAAAAAACACACTCTGCCCCAGCTCGCTATACTAAATATCCTAATCGTCAAGCATGTCAAACTCTGTTGATATCCCACATCATAGGACATTAATTTTACACACTCAAATGTATGATTATTTCAAAATAGTCGAAACTAACTCGTTAGGAATAATTTATCCGGTCAGGCATTTTAACAAACACTTGGAGCTCAAACCGGAGAATCATCACAAATCCACTGGTGCAGCAGCTAACTCAAAACCGTAAAAAAACAGAGGATCGAGCATTTAACCTAAAACCATTCTACATCACGAACACCAACGATTCTACACCTCAATCCTCAAAAAAAAAAATATTTTTTTGGGGGAAAAAACAAACAATGAATTCTCACCTCTGATCAAAATCCAGGAAATTGCAAGCGGACCGGTCAGCCCTTCAACTAAAGATTCCAACTTTATCCGGTCGTATGTCTCTCCGGCCGAAACTTCGGTGGCTAAATGGTTAGGAGTGGACGGAGAGAGAGGTAAAAGCGCCGGTGCGGAGCAGCTTAGGAGTACCAACGTGCCCTTCTCTCTGCAGCTTCGCGAGAATATTGGGCCAGTTGTTCCAGGGCCCAAATGTTTTGAAGCCCAATAGGGGTTATAAGGTACAATTCACCTCTTCTTTTTTGCAACGATTTATGTCTTTTAGCAACGTGATTTTTACAGTTTCTTTTAATATGTGAAATAAAAAATATATCTTTTATTAAACATTCATTTTTTAAATAATATTTTTAAATTTAAAACCATTAAATAATACGAGTATTTCTTTATATGATAGAAATAGTTTCTTTTAGTCTTTCATGTGTTTTTCAATTAATTTCTTTCTTTTTATGCTGAGTTAAAAATAAATAAATCTTTTAATAAAGCTCACAAGCCGAATAGTATTTCATGTTATAAATCACCAAATATTATGAATATTTCCGAACATGGATGCAGTTAGTTTTTTTTAAGTGCTTTTCAAAAAAAAAATTATATCATTCTGCCCAGTGAAAACGAAACTTAAAAGCTTGTTTCATAACCATTTATTTTGATGACTTAAATAATTCTAATTTTTAAAATTAAATTTATTCTTTGAGATTATTAACATTTATCATATTTTGAACCAAACACATTAGACCGTTATTATTTATCATATCTCATTTTTAATATCGACTATAATTAAATATTCAATTAAAACCTCACCAACTAAAATAATATTTCCATATTATGAATCACCAAATAATATAAATATTTCTATATATGGATACAATTAGTTTCTGTTAATCTGTAATGTGTTTTTCGATCAATTTCTTTCCTTTATTCTGCCTAGTGAAAATGAAACTTATAAAAATTTAACAATCACAATAATATTTTGTATTACTAATCACCTTGCAATATAAATATATTTCTGTACATAATTCTTTACAAATCTACAAATTTTTATTATGAAACATAATTTTTATAATGAATTAAAGAACTTCTTGACCTTACTCCACGCCCCCTTTTTCTTCCGGCCATATGAACAGGCTGCTGGATCTCCGTGCATGAAACGGCCGGGATTCAGACGTGGCATGTGCTGGCCTGCGGGAGGTCCACTGCTGCGACTCTAAATTTTTTTAAAAAAAATACAAATTATGTACATCAGATTTTGTTTTATCGGGGTAGAACCATAGCTGCTTGCATTAGGTTCCTCGCTAAAGATCATAATTTTATTAGTAAAATTAGTAATGCAATGTTAATTAAAAAGAAAAAACTACCCTTGCTTATCAAATCCAATGGTATCTCTTACCGAGGTTAGGTGTTGATATGTCCAATCGAAAACATAGTCATGTCGGTAACCTATGACAATAAGAAGAGCAATGAGTGAAATAAGATAATTAATAATTTCCAACTATGAATTTTAGTTTTAAAAATTAGTATTGATAATATCGTAATATTTATCCCATTCATAATAATACCTTGGCGTGCAAAGAGGTTTCGGAACATATTTTTCAAGAATGTGTAATCTGGCGTCTCGTCAAACCTCAGCGCGTGGACATAGCGTAAGTAGTTCTTGAATTCCAGTGGAAGACCATGACACAGCATCTGTGAAAAAACCGCAAGGCTGTGAGCATTACGAGGTGGCGGAACAAATCTTAGTAGAGCCTCAATCATCTCTATATAGTTACCTCGATATTTGTTTTGACCTTTCTGTCTCGTATTTTTTGGAAAACATAATTGCTGGTTGATCCAATAACATTCTCCCATGGAAGACTGTATAAAGCGAAATAAAGAGATCAGTATAGAGAGAATTTCAGTCCCAATATTTCTCTAAAGCACGACGAGTGTTACCTTCCTCGTAGGAAGTATATGAGAACATAACCGAGGGATTCGAGATCATCCCTCCGAGTTATCTCTGTTGAAATAAGATATCAAAGTTAAATGAGCATTCAAAAAGACAGAAGTCCCCAGAAAATTAACCATGAAGAGACTAAGATGTTTTAAGCACGACGAACTCACCAATACCGTCGTGTGCGTTGATGCTCGCAAATTTGGCAGTACCGGTCAAACCCTCTTGCTCTCTGCATTTGTCATATATTTGCCAAGTTAGTATATGAAACACAAAAGGTGAAATGAGGTGAAAGGAGTATATTGCTAAGATGCATGTGATAGTTTCTAAGTCGTAATATTGTTGGTAAAAAGAAGATTTCGTCGCTAAATGTGTAACTTGGCGCTAAAGTCGTAATCTTGTAGCTGAATTGTAATGTCTCGATGGTGAAGTTATTTTTGCGTTGCAAAAAGTCTTAATTAGCTTGAAAGAAACAAGCTCACCTGTAGGGAAAGTGCTCAAGTGTGTTAGTATCTCTGAATTTCTTAGCTAAGCCGAAATCGATCAAGAAAACCTGCACATGTAAATTCCCAATGACATTACCAATGTGCGAAAAAATAATATTGTGAACTAATAATAGACGATGATGGTTTGTCTTGTCGTTTGAACCTGACTGGAGCGATCTCCCAACCCCATCACGAAATTAGCTGGCTTGATGTCTCGATGAACGTAAGACTTCGAGTGCATATATTCGATGATGTTGAGCTGCATTGCCCAAAAAATGCCTTAATTTTCCAAATAATTTGAGCGATAGATGCTACATCAGGAATTAAGATCGAGCTGAGCGACGAACCATCTGATCAGCCAGCATGAGCACGGTCTTCAAGGAGAGCCTCCCACCGCAACGTCTGAAGAGGCTCTCAAGGCTGTCACCGAGCAAATCCATCACGAGGGTAAAGTGCTTTCCGGATCTGCCATACCATCTTACTCTCGGAAACATTCCATCTACACCGAAATGATAAAATCAGAAAAATTAAATCGAATAAATGC
Source organism: Kalanchoe fedtschenkoi (assembly GCA_002312845.1). Taxonomy (NCBI): domain Eukaryota; kingdom Viridiplantae; phylum Streptophyta; class Magnoliopsida; order Saxifragales; family Crassulaceae; genus Kalanchoe; species Kalanchoe fedtschenkoi. The sequence continues at coordinate 4,240,074 of NQLW01000024.1, read as the reverse complement.
AGGCGAATTTAAAATTTTGATACTGAGTTTCTTACTACATACTTCCTCCAAGATAATTATACATCTTTGACTCGAAGTAAAGATAAGGATTGTTCACCCACACGCTTTCCTGTTAAAAAATTTCAGTTCAATTCAATCCTATAAACGTAGAAAAGCATGAAAAAAATATATTAATCAGAATTTTATACATTAAATATTATCATAAATTTCGTATCGAATTTGACTTTGATAATTTCTTACATCATAATTTTGTCATGTATGCATTTGAAATTCAGTGTGTGGAAATCAAAGTGACAATGTTAAAAGGGAGTATGTAGAAAAATTGGAGGTGCACTTACAAACTTGATGGCAACTTGCTGCTGAGTGTGTTCATCAATGGCTGTGCAGCCACAGGCAAGTTAATCACAATGATTAGGACGAGTTGTGAAAAGCAAAAAGAAGAATTCGGCGGGCACGAACCGGAGTATATCTGCCCAAAAGCGCCGCTGCCGATTTTGCGACCGACGCGGTATCGGCCAGCCACAACCTGCTCCATTATCGATCAGAGACCCAATGACGCTATCTAGCTAGCTGCATGCATCACCCTCCAAAGCTAGGCCGCTACCAAAACTGTTGTTCAAGAAGATACGCAGCTGGAGGAGTGTGTGTGATGAGTGGGGTCGGCGCGGTTGCAGCTGGAGGAGGGGGAAGAGGATCGAGACGTGGTTTAGAAACGAAGCGGAAATATAGCAACATGCATCTGCATGAGAGAATCTTGTTTCCTAATAAAAAGGAAGCTAAGATTCTTTATTATGATTCTAACCTCGTATTCAGTGGCCCATGAAATTTCATCTAAGAGCCCATCAGGAGCGATTAGCGACCCGCTGCCTGGTTTCCGACAGAAATCTAACAGGTAATGCTCGACCTCCTCCATGCTTTTATGATCCTGGAGACGAAGATAAATGAGCATCAGAGACGATAGAGAAGCGACGAATTAGTAAATAATGCTGCTTGCTGAGTATCAGAACGGCGAAAATCTCTTCATCATTAGCATCCTCGACTTTGCCCAACGGTTCTAAAAGTGGGTTGAGCTAATATCAAGTCTACGAGGCCAGAAAGATCCCACTCCTTATCAATGAGGTACGTCTGAAGCAGCAATTTCACACCATGGAAGTCAACGATTTTTTTGGTCAGCGAAAACAAAATCCGCTTGGTCGACTCCCTGAGACAGTATCAAGAATCCGTTAGTCAGAACGGTGATAAATTTCCACAGCAAAAATTTATAAACACCTTTGAAAGACATGCACATTCGCGACAGACTCTTCTTCGTCGTCGGATGATTTGGGAAGCTCTTCATCATCTTTCAGGATCTCTTTATGTACTCTTTTCTCTAAAGAAAACAAGCCCCATATAAACAACTATTTAGACAATTGACTAACACCCTGAGCTGTCGCACGAGCAATTTTAGACAGAATGCACGACAAAAAGAATGTAACTTCAGGTGAGCTCCTGGCAATTGCATCCTCTTGAGTGGAAGGCTTTTTTCAGCTCTTCTGTCAGCAGCACAGATAGGTAATGACTGTCAAACATATAACATATTAACATTGAAGCGACTAAAAAGGAAGCTTTGGTCCTAATTATGTAATCTAAGCTCGTTTTCATTGGCTCGTGAAATTTCTTCGAAGAGTCCGCAGTAGAGAGGTGGAAGGTTAACAACCTGCTGCGACACCAAAAGTCCTACACCACGAGCTAGCTGAACAATCCTTTCATTTGTTTGCTGATGTCAGGTTTCTGGCAGACATCTAACAGGTAATTCTTTATCTCCGTTATAAAATTTATGATCCTGGACGCAAGCGAATCGGTAAATTAGTGAATAATTCTACTTGCCTCGTATCTTTCCGAGTTAAGCGCAGAGGCAATGGCGAAAATCCCTCCATCTTCAACATCCACACGATCACCTGGTCAGCCTCTTCAAATTTTCTTTTCGTAGCATATGCAGAAGATAGTCGTGCCACCGATCGCCCATATGATGAAAACATACACGGTCAGGGTTTCGACCCCAGTTTGTGTCCAATAGACTCCTGGTCCTGGGCATCTTTTCATCTGACAAACCCTTTACCAAACATAAAAGAAAAATAAAAGACAGGCCCAATGCGTGCAGTTCTACTTCTGTACTATAAGCATTTAACAGCTAGAAAAAGCTCAAGACAGCACTCCGAAAAACTCAAGGGATTTCCGATTTGGACAAAGCAGCAGCTTTGAATGGTCAATACACAAAACTTAAAACTTGCAAACTGCCAGCGCAGATCAAACAGGATTATAGTTTGCTGCGCTTAGCTCGCAACAAGAACTCACACAACACATCCATTTGCCTGTTGAGGCCTCATACAGATTACATCACAGATCTTTATTCGATTGCAAGACTGGTTCCGCATGTCCTATTAAGAACACACACTCTGCCATAGCTTGCTATCTTAACTATCCTAGTCACTAATCTTAATGCTCCAAAAAGGACATTAACTATCCTAATTGCCCTCCCAAATGTAAGTTCTTTCGCAATATATTCAAAACTAACTCGTTTGGTATTGAATTATTCTTTCAGGCATTTCAACAAACACTTGGAGCTCAAAATGGAGGATCATCACACAGACACTGGTGCACCAGCTAATTCAAAACTGTAAAAACAGAAAGGATGGAGCATTCAATCTCAATCCATTCTACATCGCAACCGCCGTTAATTCTAAACCCTAATCCTTAATTATTATTATTTTTGGGGAAAAAATACGAACAACGAATTCTCACCTCTGATCAAAACCCCGGAAATCGCAGGCGGACTGGTCAGCCCCTGAACTAATTTTTCCAACTTTTCCGGGCTTACGTCGAATCTCCGGCTGAAACTTTGCCGTTGAAATGGTTAGGAATCGACAGAGAGAGAGGTGAAAGAGCCGGTGACGACTGAGGAGAGTGCCAACTTCTACTCTGTAGCTTCAGGCGAATAACGCATAAAAATCGTAAGGTACAATCCATATCTTCTTCGGAAAACTAATAGGGATATAACCTATCATTTTTTTACAAATTATGGGTGTAACTATTTTTTTTGTAATTTGTAGATTTTTCAGTTTTGAGACTGTTTTATAAATAAATATTTTTCAATCAAGTCCAGATCTAATTTAAACTAATTATAAACTCACCCTTAACAAAACTAATCTAACCACTCATTCATTAAATTTGTTTCAACCATGAGCATTAACTTCATCTTAATCTACACTTGCTTACATTAACATGGGTAATTTAGGTTAGGTTAGTTTTATTGAGGGTGAGTTTGTAATTAGTTTAAATTAAATCTGTACTTGATTGAAAAATATTTACTTACAAAACAGCCCTAAAACTGAAAAATCTGCAAATTGCAAAAAATGATAGTTACACCCGTAATTTATAAAAATGTGATAGTTCATACTCATTTTATGTAGTTTTCCCTATCTTCTCTTTACCCACGATAGTATCGAAAAGTTTTACATAAACGATTCAGCTTTTCAAACCATTTGTTTTTTTTATTCTGACAAGTGAAAATAAAACTTACCTTTTTATCAAAAATCACTGTTTATAATAATATTCTCATATCACATGTCACCAAATAATGTGAATCTTTCTGTATATGGATCCAATTAGTTTCTTTTAAATGCTTTTCAATCAGTTTCTTTATTTTATTCCTCAACGTAAAAATAAATTTAAAATCTTTTTATAAAACCTCACCAATGAAAATAGTATTGCCATATTACGAATCATTAAATAATGTGAATATTTTCGTATACGGATACAATTAGTTTCTTTTAATCCGTCATGTGCTTTTGAACTATTTTCTTTCTTTTACTTAATTGGCAGGTGAAAATAAAAATTAAAATACATTATTAAAAACTCACTAATTACAATTATTTTTTCATCTTATTAATCAAGATATAATATGAATATTTCTGTACATGGATCTTTACAAATTTTTATTATGAAACATAACTTTGGTAACGTTGGTGGCCTTATAAGAAGAACTTCTTGACCTTACTCCACGCCCCCGTTTTCCGATGGTGCGAACACCGTGAGCAATCTCCGCGCTTGTCACGGTCACCGCTTGGACGTGGTGGCCTGTGCTCCCTTGACGGAGGTCGAACGCTACTACTCTGAAAAATAATAAAATATACAAATTATGCAGGTTGGATTTTTTTTTTTTTGGAGAATTGTGGTTGATTGTATAATAAAAATCATAATTTGATTAATAAAAACAATAATGCAATTGTAGAGTAATGAAAAAAAAATTGATGGTCAGCAAATCCATTCAATGGTATCTCTTACCGAGGCTTTGTGTTTATTTGTCCAATCATAAACACTGTCACGTCGGAAACCTGTGATTATAAAAAAAAAAGTGAGTTTGAAATTAAATCAACATTTTGAATGTTTAGTAGTCCGGATTAAAAATGGAATAAGATAATTAATGATAATTAGTCACAGTATAATGTGTATGGTTTAAAAACGAGTAAGTATTAATAATTTCAAATTATGAACTTTAGCTTTAATGAAACAGTGAGACTGCAAATCCTTAGATCGACCGTTGGACTGGACACGCCAGACTAAAATTTGATCTGATTTGATGATACTAACTGGAACTGAATTAAATTGGGTGATTCAACAAAAAAATATCGAACAAGACTAATTTAATGTGAACCAATTGATTGATTATGTATAATTACTTTATTATTAATTTCCAATCTAATCATTTAATATTTAACAAATATAAAATCAATACCATCATTAGTGCAAAAAGAAAAAAAAAACCTCCTCAGAGGATTCAAGCCTACCCATTCATATAAAATGCTAAATTCCTACTAAACTATGCTTATATGCTTGTTTTAATTTAATAACGCAACAATAAATATAACAGAGAAACCAATTGGAGTGTCGATCAAATTGGTCTGTTCGGCTGATCTCATCGGCAAATTAGAAACCGAAGAGACGAAGGACTTGACCTCCAATCCTAATAACTATGTGAAGATCAATAATACTACAATGTCCAAGAAATTGTTGCTATTTTTATGGTGAAAATTACAAACCTTCGCTTGAGAAGAGGTCTCGAAACATTCTTTTTAAGAATGTGTAATCTGGTGCCTCATCAAACCTTAGCGCATGAACATATCGGAAGTAATTTTTGAATTCCGGTGGAAGACCATGACAAAGTTTCTGTAAGAAAACCAGATGGTGAGAGCATAAGTCATTTTTTGGTGGACATGACTATGTTGATTATGAGCTGACTAATTGAGAACTGATACGCGATAATTAAACTAGCCATGTATCATATTAAAAAAAAATTATTAATAAATATTTATTACATATGATTTTAACTTTTCAACATGATACGTGACAACTCATAATTAATTGTGTCAGTGATATATTTGATGAATCATATACACCACAAATCACTCATGAAATAAGCATAACAACGTGGTCAAAACAAATCTTAGAGAAGCCTCAGACATTTATACTTTACCTCAATATTTGTAACGACCTTTTTGTCTCGCATTTTATTGAACATATCTTTTGGGGTCGTTCCTACAACATGGTCCCATGGAAGACTACATAAGTGAAATAGAGTGATCAGTATGAAAGAGAATTTCATTCTCCAATATTTTTCTGAGGTAAAA
>NQLW01000024.1:4163635-4232370 GCA_002312845.1 Kalanchoe fedtschenkoi | reverse complement strand
TCAAGAGGTAAAATTATCAGAATAATTCGGATGAACTGTGAAAAAAAAGGAAAGAAGAATTTAGCGGCCGGGGGGCACGTACCGGCGTACAGCTGCCCGTAGGCGCCTGCTCCGATTTTGCGGCCGACGCGGTATCGACCGGCCACGACCTCCTCCATTGCTAGCTCTGACACCGAACGATGCTATCTACTAGCTAGCTCTAGCTGCAGCCTGCATTCATCACTCTCGTCCGAGCCAGGATTGAACGAAGATATAGAAATGGATACGAGATGGGTCGCTGCCAAAGCTGTTGATTTGAACGCAGATCGAGCATCTACTTGCGAGTTTGATCAGTTGGAGAAGCTACTAAGTAGAGAAAATATGGGAGATGAAATGGAAGACGTCGTGTCAAAAATATAGCATCAGCAATGTATTTGCATGAGGGAATCTTGTCTCCTAATAACGCACATGCACGCCTCATGTGTTTTAATTGTGTGTGCACATGTATTTATTGACAGCCATTGTAATTCGATTTCTTAATTTATTTGTAGGGCATTTTTATTATTATAGTTATTAGAATTGGACTGATAACTGAATAAGTGAGTATTTTATAGTTGTTAAATTGAGATGGCGGTTTAGATTGATTCAACGGTCGATCGAACTATATATGTGTTTAATATCATAGTGTGCGTAGGTGGTAGATAGTCTCTATGGAGATGGAGATGTTTAAAGGGAATGGGTCTGAGCATTATTCATGAGTCCGTGTACTGATTTTTATATTTATTTTGCCTAATTCAACAATATATGCAATTGATTCTTAATTTCATGATAAATCCGTAGTTAGAATAATAAATGAATTTACTCAAATATCGAACCAGTTTGACTTATAACAAATCATTTTATAATTATTTATCTAATTTAGACCAATTCAATCCGATTTAATCTGATTTGAGGTGCATCTAATACAAGATAAGATATGAAATTAGATTAGACCACATTCTCTGGTTCTGATAACTACGCTTAAAACTTCAATTTTCTTTGTTTTACATTTTTAAAAGTAAACCCCATTGAAGACGGTATCCAAATTAGAAATATTTTTTTATGAAATCAGTCCAAAATTTTCAAATGATTTATCATAACGGCACTGTCCAGCATTAACATGTTTTTTAGGTGATTTTAAAAGGAGTTAACATATTGATGATATTACAAAATTAGCATATGAAAACGTATATATACACCTGATCGGTTACGATCATTTAAACGACGCCGGTTTAGTTACTTTTCATCTATTGATTCCTTCCGTTCTTCCTTCTAGGAGTGTAAACTCAAATCGTAAAACCGATGAATCGAACCGAATTAAATTGAACCGATTGATTTGATTCGGTTTCATTAATTGAATAAGCGGTTTCAGTTTGGAATTTAAAAAAACCGGTCAGTTCAGTTCGGTTGTTATTTTTATAATCTAAACCAAATTGAATCGAACCGAACCAAACCATATTAAAAACCAACTAGTTTATTTATAAATGTCAGATTAAATGAAAATAAATCTCAACCATTCAATCCTTTCAACAAACCCTACTAAATGACGCTCACATGTTTGCCCAACTTACAAAACCCTAGCACGCGGAGGAGCGGCTGTGACCGATCAGGGCCAGGGGCGATGAAGTATAACCCTCATGTGACGAGCTCCCGCCGCAAAAACCGGAAGGCGCACTTCACGGTGCCGTCCTTTATCCGCCGCGTGCTGATGAGCGAGCTGCTGTCGTCGGAGCTGCGGTCGAAGTACAACGTGGACAAGGACCGCAAATTGCTGCTGGAGCGGAAGAAAAACGGCAGGGCCGTGGCAGATAAGAAGGGCATCAAGTTCACTACTGAGGATGTGATGCAGAATATCGACTGATTGAAGTAAGCTGGTGGCGTAACTGTTGTGTAGGTGGATTTGATGCTGGAGTTTCGAGGAGGAACAGGTCTGATGGGATTGTGGTTTTGTAGAATGTGATGATTGGTGGGTATGTTCGGGCTGGAAAGGGAATGCTGGAAAACTGCTCGGAAGCTATTTAATAGAATGCGAGAGAGGAGCGTTATGTCGTGATGGGATCGAATTTTGGGATTTAGGGTTTTTAACCAGACTTCAAATTGAATTTTGGGGCATTTTCAGTATTTTAAACAGTGGGTTTTTAACCAGCCACGGATCAGATCTGCCGAGCGCACCGCCTCAAGAATCTCTGATCCGCACCACCACCGCTTGAATCGACGAGCCACGGATCACATCTGACGAGACGTAGTTTGGCCTAGTCGGTTGTCCTTCAGTTGCGCATAGCCGGTTGTCCGTGACACCTCCAGATCTGGCCACCGTCGATCGTTTTGCCGTTACACATTCTTAGTCGGAGATTTTGATTGGATTGTTGAGTTTTGAGACCAGATACTTAAAGAGTGAGTTTGGGAGAGGCATAAAAGAGGGTGGAGGATGGCTCAATTGGGATAGGTTTAATGATTTTGGCAAAAGCATTGATTATATGTGACCGAACCGAAATTGAACCGAACCGATCAGTCTGATTCAGTTCGATTTTTCAAATTATATGGTTCGGTTCGGTTTTTAAAAAATTGAAACCGATAAATATTGGTTCGGTTCAATTTTTACATAAAACCAAATCAAATCGAACCGTTACAGCCCTACTTCCTTCCTTTCAATGCAAATACCTGATCGACTGACAATTGGTCAGCTGCAGATTTCGAAACAGTATCATAGTGCGATCCTGGCCGTCCGTTTTGTTAGTTGTTCAAATCATCGAACGACTCACCGTCGTCTTTTTGATAATTCGCGCGTCACGTTGGATTTTCCACTCTCTTAAACAACTGACCGAAATTAATTAAACCGTTCAAAATAAACCGGACCGGTCATATTTACTGATATATTATGGCTGTTCTGGACCGGTTGGGTCCAACTTAAAATTATTTGAATTGCGGTTCTGGCCGAACCGCTAATGACTCGGTCCGGTCTGAATTGATGGACCGAGACGAATATATATAGACCGAAGCTCAACCTGCCTGAAAGCATTGGATTTTCACATTCAGTCACTCCGCCAGAAAAAATTCCAGAAAGAGGAAATCCAGAGAAAGATCGAATCGAACCGATCGGAGTTCGTCCGGCGATGTTGAGCAACAAGTGCCGGAAGCATCCGGCGAGCACTCACCACCCCGGCGTCTGCTCCGCCTGCCTCCGTGACCGTCTCGTCCAGCTCGCCGACGCCTACAACGCCGCCACCGACCTCCACTCCAGATCCAGCCTCGCCGCGTACCGCTACGACTCATTCTCCCTCTCCTCCGCCTCGACTTCAAACTCCCCGGTGTACGACGACCTGAGAAGAGCGAAGCACGTTCGGAACGCGTCCGACGCGGCGGTGGAGTCGTTGTCGTACGCGATAAGCGGAGTGGGAGGGGCGCTGAAGAGGAGCAGGTCGATCGCGACGGCGGCGGTGGTGAAGAGGAAGGGGAGCTTCTGGAAGAAGCTGTTGAGGATGAGGGAGAAGCGAGGGAGTAACGGTGTGTTTCTGCTCCGCAAATCCAGGACGCTTCGGGATCGGTTTGATGAGTAGTGAGTGGTTCGTGGTCTTCTGAGAATGGATTTGTGTATAGCTTGAAGCTTGATAGAAATTAAGCTCATTACAATGACACGAGCTGCTGCTGATTGATTTCATTTCGTCGTGTTGTTTTACTGCCGACTGATTTACTCATGTTTGGTCTAAGTCGAATTTTGATATTTTTGAAGTTGCTTGCACGTTTGTGTTTTTGACTACAAAAGCAAGCTAAAAAGGCATGTTTGTCAGGTCGGATAAACATCCTTATCATATATTTCATTTTCATAAATTTTTTATTATACTAAAATAAAATTTGGACAACTACACTTGTTCATAGAAATATCAATTATTAAGTTTTAAAATTGTTAGCATGGTACTTGATCTGTGTCAGATATTCATTATACTCAATTAGCATGCTTCACTGTTGAAGCGTTGTAATTGATTATCATTAATATTTTATACATATTAATTATCACCAGTATAATAATTAATTATATCAAACCTTTAATAGAGAAGCCTAAGCATGTGTTTTTTTTAACTTATCAGAACTGAGTTGAAAGTTGCATTCTTCATTGTAAATGAAACTGGGAAGAAAAGAGTTTTGATTTATTTGAAAGAGGGAATTGGATGCCGAGGATCGGCTGAAGATTTGGGGGTGTCGTGGGAGGTCAATGGGAGCACACGGGTGAGGAGAGTCGTGTTTGACTGGATAAGGATGATGAGGGTAAGGGTGTAAATTCAACACGTGCGGCTGCTTTGGTGGTTTGCAGCCTAACTTTAGCTTCTAGTCTGTAGTCTTATGTTGTTTGTAATGTGTTTGTGGGTTTTAATGGAAAGTTGGAGATGGAAAGGAGAGGCTGGAATGGTTGATAAGAGAGAAAAACCGGTGGCTGTTGTCAGTACTATCACTTTCACACATCAAGTGGGCATGTGGTCGATATTTAGGAGCATACGTATTTCTTAGGCAGATTTGTACTATAATCTACAAGGGTATATGATTTGATAGTGGTCGGTTGTCATCATCTGTCCGGGACGATATCCTCTAGACCGTCACGGTCGTGGTGGCTGCGGAGGCTGTCCAAGGATGGTCTGCTCAGTCTCTGAAATATGTCGTCTAGTGACTCGGATGAGGAGGCTTCTGAGGCATGGGTGAAGTTGGATTCCCTCAAGGGGATGAATTTCTTGGACCCCATGTTGGACTTGAAGCTGCCGAAGCCGGTTTTGATGGATGCCCAGGTTGAAGCCAGGCCAGAAGTTGTAGACCTCGTTATGTCATCATCGGATTGAGAGTCGAGCAAGGAGACTTTGGCAGAGGCTATCTTTGTCTCGTTGGGTCTGGCTGCAGCCGATTGTCGAATCTGTTCTCTGATGGCTGCATATTTGTTGCTGATGGCTTCCCTGCTACTGCCCAGTTTACTTGGCTCCTCTCGACGTGGTCTGGACAGGCTCTCTACCTTCTCTTTCATATCATTAGCAACTCGATCCTGAAAATTTTAGCATTTGAGTTGGAGCAAGTGATAGAAAACGAAATAAACCTGAAAATGAAATAATGATGACAAATTACGACACAAATTATAATCTATAAAATTAACGTAATGTTTGCCGATAACTTACTGTAACACTACTTCCTGACTCCATATCCATATCATTGAAATTCCTCGCCAACGGGATAACATGCTCGCCGACCTTGCTTCCTTCTTCGAGCCACATTCTTTCTGAAAGTGACGTGAAGATCATCAGAATTTCAGAATGGAAGCTGACAGTCACTGCTATGATTTGAGAGGTTAGAGGCTGAAGTTGTCCAAATCTATCATATTACCTTTTTGTAAGATGATTAGACCTGATGGATCAAATCCGTCGGAATCATCAACATCTGTTTGGAATTTGAATATGTTCCAGTTCCCGAAATACTCTAACACGCGGTCAAAGAAATTGCCGGCAACAAGCAATGTGTATATGACCATAAAAAGTGGATATATTCTGTTAAATCCCGTCCCAAAGAATGGAACAGCTTTATCAATGTTTCCCATGCGCTGCAGCGGGTTTTTTAGTCGGGGTCGACGTTAGACACTCATATAATCGTTCCTGAATAATTGTTATACAATGGCGCAACAAATGGTCACTAACCTTTTCAAAGATGGTCTCCTTCCCTTCGAGGCTTATGAGATTTAGAAAGTTGTATGAAATTGGAGGTGCATATCTGGCAACCATCCTGTTGGGATGTCAAAATGTACGAGATGATTAGTGCCTTCAGATAGCATGGGCAGAGTTGAATTGACGCAAAATACAAGATGATGATCTAAGAACGATTTTTTTTTCTATTTTGCCCGATCCCACTATTTAAATTCAATTCTACACTACCAGGTATTCTATTTCCATTTTGCCCGAATTGACAAAATCGGAAATGACAGTGGTGGTTTGTTTAAGGAAAACTGGAAATGACAACCCCGATTTTATATGTTGTCAGACATGTGCATGACCTCAGAGATGAAACCGGATATGTCATTTTCTGTTTTCCTTAAACAAACCGTCAATGTCATTTTCGATAATGGAAATAGAATACTCATATAGGGTAGAATTGAAATTAAATAGTGGTATACGGGCAAACTGGAAAAATAAATCTCCAAGAACACGTAAAGACTAATTACAGGTGGCACACTTACGAACAAATCATAAGTAAACTAACGGAGCTCGTCTGTCTTGGTGTCAATGAATAGAACACGAGCATCCCAATCTTGAATAAGGAATAATAGGTGCAGATGCACATGTACATGAGAGGCGTGAATGCCAAAACCTGACAACATGTTAATGAGTCAAACTTGGTAATCCTTTTTACTCTTCATCTCTAACCAAGATGTTTAATTAAAAACTGGCAAAGCAAACAACACGGGAAGTTCATCAAAGATAAAAGTTTGAAACACTATATAGTATATACTGCCAATTAAGAAGCACAGACATATTCATCGGAAGAGTACCTGCACCAGAACTTCTTGATTTTTCACATGCTTTATAAGAACTGAAAAAAGAGATAAATCGACTCCATTTGTCAGTAAGGTTGCTTCTGCCAAAAGAATCGCAGCTGACATACACCCCAGCACAATCGCCAGGAGTTTTTCTAGCTGCCTCCTTAATATGCATCTCCAAATAAATTCTATAAGGAAGTAAACAACAATTCTCAGACGAACCAGATCTTAATAAAACACGTATAACAATAATAGTTTTTTTTTGCACAAATTCCTTGACAGCCCAAGAATCATTGTATTTTAACAGAGATAACTATTTAGCTCGCAACTAACCAATAGTGTCAAGAAAAGACGCCAATTTGCCAGTTCTAGCACTTTTAAGAGTAGAAATATATTTCCTGGAATAAAAGACGATTATGTTAGTCAATAAAGCTATCTCCTTGGTGAAGTAAATCTGAGCCGCGAATTTCGTCTACATGATTAGTATGTTGAGAAGATATAAATCAATATAGATTGTGTCCAATAAGTGTTGCAGAACTGCATAAGTAAATAGAAAATAGGAGCCAACCATCCAGTTGAGCTGCGACGTTCGTAGTTCCTGATAGTATCTTCCAGTTCAAGGGCTTCCTTAACACATGTCATGTACTCACTGTAAGAAGCAGATTTAGATAAATGAACTGAAGTCAAAGACTACCAGAGCCCCAATAGATTTGTGGTGTTGTATACAAAGTACAATCAAAATGTCATTTCAGAAAATAACTCCAAAGTGACCATGATAAGAGACATAACGATGCACGATTTTGCCTGTATGTGTCACAAGACTACTTAATAAATCCAGTTACAGCCTTATTCACTGTGAAGGTTGAGCCACTGTGAAAATGTCATCACATCACGTAAGGAAACAATTAAAAAACTAAAATATACGTAATGCTATAACGAGACAGCTGATTTATACACTGATGGAAAGCTATAAATGACATCTATGGTTCCCACCTTTTGCAGCGATAGTAGTCCTCCCGAGCCCTCCTAAGATTCCTTCTAAGTGTAGCCATGGATTTTTCATCTGTGTCGTACTCCATGTCATTTTCACCCAATCGACCACCTTGTGGTTTGAATGACGGGTCCTCCCTGAACTGGACAACGAATAGTTAAGATAATAGAAGAAAATGAATGTGGATGAAAATGACAAGAAGGCATAGAACACAAGAAGAGCAAGTGTTACCATTTGTGTCAGCATGTTATCAATGACATCCATATACGATCTTAAGGGATCCCGTTTAGGCATTTGTTTTGAAGTTGCTTGAGCGACCTAGTTAAAGCCATAGTCAATGTAAATATAGGAGCACCAGAAGCAATGGTAATGGTGTTTCACAAATCACAATGCAGAATGATGTTGTGAGATGGCATACAATTACGCAGCAGCAGCCTTCTAACATGCAGGTTAGTAATAGTTGACAATTCTGACCATGTTTTATTAAGACGTACCACAATCACATTTGACAGTTCTTGATGAGCATTATCAAGCTTCACCGCCATTTTGGCAATTTTATGAGACAATACTTTTTGTCGGGTTGTCCACTCTGCATTTTTCCATATAGTCCTAGGAATTTCACTCAATCCAAATCCAAGAAGAAACACTCCCGTGACCAATCCAAAAGTGTTTGAACAAGCCATGGCCACTCCTAAGATAGCTCTCGCCCTGTCATACCATAGTTGGCCCAAACATCAGAACCCAGAAGTAATCGAGTGAAAACACTTAAGGAGGTTTAGATGATCATCATATTCAATCAGGTACATGGACAACTTTTAGTTTTTATCGAGTGGAACAGACATTTCTATGAATTTTACAAGTTGCACATCAAGACATACTATCTCGTAAGTTATTAAAGTTAGTTTGAGAAGTACCGATGAATGAAATGCGAAGTGTCCTAGACTCCTAGCAAAAAAAGAAACAATTACATAAGATGTCAAGGGGGACATAATGTTTAATTGATGTACATCTGAATTCGTCTTTTGTCCCTAAAGTGTGATTTTGAGGACCATCTAGCTTAAAATATAGACTGAACTGGATGTTGCAAAAAAAGCCCGAAAAACATGGACTGGATCATCTAGCTTACAATATAGGTACATGCAGCCTCCTATGCTAGGCTGAACGGAGGGTAAACCTCTTCCTAGTTATGTAGGCTTCACTATATATTAACGGCATATCAGCGATTTTCCACAAAAGCATAAAGAATACACATTCATATCAATCCACTCAATAGATAGAATACAGAACTGATTCAGATTATTGACAGGATCAATAATATACTGATGTCGGGAATCAAAAGAAAAATAATTTAGCGGAAGCATACTTAATCTTATGCATCATTAAGAGGAGGATGAACCCAAATAATCCCACAGCTCCAACAATAGAGTAGAAAACAAGATTCTCATGAATGCTAGTCTTAAGTCTCCCGTTGAAGGTGAAGTCACCGGCATCTTCATAGCCCTGAATAAGGGGTGCCACAATCCTGCTTCGACATATACATAATATATTCAAAATATGAAACACTCTACAATTGTTCTTAGGTTCTGAGAAACACTTTACTTCAACTGGAAACATACAGATCACATGTCATATGACGAGCAAGTTATGGTAAAAATCAACCATAAATGAATGTGTGCAAACAGAGTTCCTGTCGACTACCCTTAATATATCATTTGATAAGCTCATTTTCAGGTAACAAATTAAGAACAACAGGCGAGCTAATGCAGGACTCAACAGATGTGGACAAGTCCTTAAAATACTTGATAAACACCTAGTTGGGTAAGAATGGAAGTAAAAGATGACTTTGAGCAATCTACTCTGGGGGATGGTTTACACAACATTCGCAACAGACTGCTCGTTCAACATCCAATCTATACTAACAGCAACATATATTTAAGACCAATCCTTATCCCAAAATGTATGAATGGACTAAGTACCAACCATAGACCAAAAATAGAGTATGAATATCCGCTTAAACCTCGTGTGATGAATTAATCATGAACCTACTTCCTTCAGAGCGGATGTCATCATACCATGTATATGATTAATTACTCAAACTTTAAACTGGATGTAAAATCAGCATGTCTGAAGAAAGAAAAATTGCAAATAGAATGGCCTACCAAGTGAGCAAAAACATACTCCAGTAAGACAAGCTCCAAAAGAATGAAATGCCTCCGTTATCATGTCCAATTAATGTCTGCACAACCATAACAGTCAAATACCCATCAATGCCAATCCGAAACAACTTTTCAACACTCAATTAAGCTGCCCTTAACTATTTTTTCAGCATGCTCCATTTAATACATCTAGTGGGACTTTCTAGCCATACATTCACATCATAATTTCAAAGAAGCTACCTTCAACGTCCTATTACCAACTCATATGCAATGAAACACCTGTCTACAGTCTACAATTTTTTTTCAAAAATGTCATTTTTTCTTCATTGTCTATCATTTCTATACCCGCCCTTGGTTTTTTTATCAGTTCTACCCTACTTTTAAATCTTCGTTGTTTACAACAACAACGATGATAGGCGAAGCTTACACGTGCCACTCCCTCTCTATCTTCGTGGTTTAAAACTACCATGTTTGAAGATAATTATATTCTTCACTATCTGAAACAATAAAGATCTTTTATCCTACATTTTAGCCTATCTTCATTATTTAGAACCGCTAAGTTCTTGCTTTTAAAAGGACAGTTTTAATTAAAAAAACCCAGTGTACACCACCAAGAAGCAATCATCTAAACCCAAACATCATCTTCCGGCAGTTACTTCATTCATGCACATCAATTCATCATCATCTAAACATTTCTAACAGACAATAAACAATACAATATCAAATAGTTGAAATCTCAGATGGAAACTTACAGTCCAGATATCAGCAGGAACGAGGATGATGATGGGGAGGGAACAGAACCACGCATATCCGACCGTAAACAACACGTACCGCGGCACATCGGGACCGGCGAAATACCTCAACGTCAACACCACCATCCCTAGCGTCAGCGGCAGCGATATCAGATAAAACAGCCACATGACGCTTCCCTAGTCCAACCACCGCCAGTAAGGAGATTACACAAACCGAAAACCTATCGCAACTCCAGGTCAAAAGGTAGCCCTAATTCATGCAGCTGAGAGCTCGATCCGCCGCACCGCAGGCGGAGCCCCTTCGGCCACTCCGATCGAATCCGCCGATTCGACGCAGCAGCGAGCAGCGTGGAGGCTCTCGTGAGTGTAGAGATGATCGTCGGCGTTTGTCGTCTTCAACTTCGAAACATCATCGCCTGAGGAAACGTGTCTGGGAGACGTCGTTTTTGCAGGCTTGACATTGTAAAACGGTATCGTTTTCTTAAAAGAAAGTTCGGCCCAAGGCTTTTCTTTTCGTTTGACTTTTCTCTGTACTACGTGTGGAAAAAGTGAAAATAATTAATAACACGTCGAAATTTTGAATATGGAAGACTAATATCTAAGTCAGTAGACTCATCATTTTAGTGCTGAGATTATGATAGATTTGAAATTTATAAAAGTAAATTTAACGTAATAAAATTAAAAATTATATAGTTAGACTTGGTGACAAAATGGAAAATATCAAAAATTACAAATTAAAACTAGTAACGTTTTTAATTTTGTAGCTGTGGATATTATTATTTTCATACTTTTCCCTTATATCAGCACAGTAGCCACTGTTCTAACAAATTATTTTTAATATTGACGAGTAAAGACACCCGTCATTCCAACGGTTCGGTTCGATAAAAATTAAAAATCAAATCAAATAATTAGTAATCCCTTTTTAAAATATGAAACTGTAAACCGAACGATTTTTAAAATTTGAAACCGAATTGAACCGACCCGAACCAAACCGGACCGGACTGAACCGAACCGAACCACCCGGGAGCGACGTACGGACAGACACCTGGGCGTATCCTATTCTGTTATATATATAGATTTACAGTCTGTGAGGCTTCACATGAGAATATTATTATTTTCATACTTTTCCCTTATATACTATCATCCATTTAAAATTATGAACATAATTATTTAATTTTAAAAGTTATTATTTTTTGTTAGGAGCTATCACAAAAATAAAAGAGAAAATTGTAAAATAAATTTAAAAATTAAATAATTATGACCATGATTTTTAAATGGATGATAGTACATACCTTCATTTTGTCGGGAGGGGGTTCATTTAAATGAAATAAATAATTTTTGGGTGTGATTGAAATTTTCAAATTACAATTAAACCCCGCAACACAGAAGTACCATGAATTTTAAAATCAAATAGTTATCAGCGTAACTTTTAGATTGACGATAGTATATTCCCCATTTTTATAGTTTTCCCTATAATCTTCAACTTCAGAAGAATCATTTAATTTTAAGTGGATTTATAGGTCATAATAATTAACATAATCAACTACAAATGTAACCATTAGATGTAAATCAACTCGATTTCAAAGGAAATCTAGCACCATCTTTGTCTAGGCACGTAATATCAATTGATGTAATAAAAATTGTCTGGAGTCTGATTCAATCTATAATAAAACTTGTTTCATTTAGATAAATCATTTGTTAATTTTTTTTAATAAAATACAAATTATTTCATCAAGGGAACGTGTGGGTTGAATGACATCAACGTTACTAAAAACAATATCAAATATTTATCAACCAGCTTGAATACTTATACTGCTGCTACTGTAGGTCTCGAATTCAAATTCTAACTACAATAATTCAAGTCGTGCTCATAAATTGAAATAGAAAAATTATAAATATTGTTCTGTTCCACAAATTATCTCACCTCTAACAAAATAGATTTTTTCAATTTAGAAATTTGGTCGATTGCATCCAACTCATGATAGCGAAATGACACTCATCTTATGAATGAATTGTTTTGATAAGGTACTTCAAAAGGTTGAGAAAGACACAATTCAATTGCACTAGACAAGCAAAAAAAATACCATTCATCATGTGACCATTAAATGGGCCCTGATAAATGGGCCCCGATAAATGGGCCATGGTCACTGACTACCAAGACAAATTAGAGCCCATTAATTCCCACATGCCGCCAATTTTGAAGAAGCTTCTCCTCCCTCGCTTCACCAACACCAATACACCATCATTGAACCTACAAGCCCTTCTTGGGTTTTTTTTTGTTTTTTACTTTGTGAGATGTGATGGCTTTGGGTGGCTTTTAATGGGATTCTTTGCTCTTTTGGAGCCTTTAAATCAAATAAATGAGTCTCAGCTTTGCTTTGGGAGAAGAAGATTCTTGTTTGATCAACCAAACTAAGGAAAGTCTGAGACTTGGTTGATTACCCATTTTGATTTTGTGACTTGAGCTTAGTTTCTCTATAGCTTTTTCTTATTTTTCACACAAGCGTTTGCTTTCTTTTTTAATTTGGGGAACCGTATCTTTTCAGAAGAAAGTTCCACACATGTCCATGTGTCAAAGTGTCTCAAATATTTCACAAAATTATTGTTTAATTGGTGCTATCCGGTTTTAAACCTTAGACCGATTGAACCTCAAAATGTTCAGATTTTGTACCAATTCGTCTATTTATGGATGGATAAACACATGCATTTGATTGCGAACGGTTAGAAATCACTTTTCAATCATTTTCTCACATGTTCCTAATGGCTAGTTTTGCACTGATTATTCAAATTATCTCATATACTCTCTTCGTCTTCTAATACATGTCGTTTAATATTAATTTGAGTAGATTAAGTTAAAGTTAATGCTAGCGGTTGAACAAATTTAATGAATGAGTGGTTGATGTTTTTATAAAAAAATTCATGCAAAAAGTACAATTGGTAGATGATTACTGGTGGAGAATGTATTTTTTATTGAATATGATAATGAAGTGATTAATGTTTGACATTTTAAGGTAGTTGTTGATATTAAATACGCATTGAAAATTGTTAAGTGACAAGTAAAAGTGAACAAAAAAAATTAATTAAGTGACATGTAAAATAGGACAGAGAATAACTTGTTAGCATCATGACTTGGTTTATCTCCAATGGAAAGACAACCTTAGCATATTTTGAATTCTAAGCATAATTATTAGCACTCATAATGCGAAAATCAAGACCTTTTCCGGTGACAATCTCAATCTATTACCCATTTTATGGTCAAATACAGATAAAAAATTAGCATTTAAAGCATTTGATAAATACAGATATCAAATTTTTAATAATAGAGTTGAATGAGTTTAGAGATGAGCTTAAACCTTGACCGATGAAGTTACTGTATTTAACGACGATATTGCTCTGGTATTAACATTTAATCCCGGTCCTAATCATTCCTTTTCCAAGTCTTGATGTTAACAAACCACACATCAAGAAAATAATCAGTATGGAATCATATCATCTATTTCATGCACATATGCACCATGAAAGGCACATAAATGTTAGCAATGTTTTGGACATATATGAGATAATTAAGCTTATAATTGCAACAAAAAGTTTAAATTAAGGTTGAATTATTTGGAGACAAGTGTTTCACCTACTAAAGCATTAAGTAGAAAGTATGTCTCACATTGACAATTAATCTCAACTTTTCCTTTCAAGAGACAAGTTGTTGATCTTTTTTGAGAACTTGAAACATTCAGACAAAAAATTGTTAGGTTGTGGTTTGTTAGATATTTTATTGTCATTTTGATGTTTTTTTTTCCCATTCATAAGTCAACTTTCATGTTATTTGGTGGCATCCAATGATCTAAACATGATTAGTATATGGATTAGTAGTATAAAATCGGAACATATCAATTAAAATTATGCAATGGTTACGTAAGGTATCATATCGAATAATGTTAGACAGAAAATAATTTTCAAAAACTGCGAGAAAATTTTATTTGAAAATTTGTGGTTCCAAAAATATTCTAAAATTTTCATTATTTTTTTATTAAGAATTCAATCATCTCAATCACAATCCATTCAGCCATGAAATATGAGCTCCCAAAGTATCATGAAGCATCATTATTTTCTGGATGATTTAATTTTCTATTTTTAATTGTCATGATTAAGGATTACTGTAAGTAACACCTTGATGAGCCATAGGATATTAATCAGGGTCCATCGATCATTTGGTGATATTATAATCTAATTATAGAAAAATAATGAATAAATTTAATTATTTGTTGTCTCCATTAACTTGACAGCTATTGTTGATGCGTAGTTGCACATGCCTTCTAAGGTGCTCTTGACTGAGTATTATAAAAAACAAAATTTCCATTTGATTAGAAATCAATTTGACATTCAGTTATAAAAAGAAATTCATGTATTTCATTTTAAATTTATTCAATTATTACACAAATTTAATAAAATTAATTATATTTAATAAATCAGACTCAATGTGAAATTTTAAATTAAGAAAATTTTGTGTATTATATTTGTCATTTTTGACAGTTCGGATCGTTAGTGGTGAGATGGTGATAGTTCAGAATCTCATTAAGATTTTTCTCAAAAATCGAATAAGCAATTTAGAAATTTAGAAAACTGATTCAAATTAGACCACCACATGCTTTGATTTAGTTTCATCAATCATTTTATTTATTTGATTCGGAATAAAAGTGGTGTCGTGTTATAAAAAATGAAAAATTTCAATAATTTATATAAAATAAATACTTAAATATAAAATAGTTTTAATTAACAGAAATGATATAATTAAGATATGTTTGTGCAAAAGAATTATAAATCATAAACGAACTGCATTTTTATAAATTTCACATAATTGAATGACTTATGAAACTGTTGATTTTCAAAATCAGTATGAACGTATGTTTATTATGTTTCATTAAGTTAGGTTTAATTATGTTTGATAATTTCTTCACTTTCGTCATAGTTTAACATTTATCATCGTAAACGAAATATGTTTTTGAAAATCATAATCAACAATTTTTTAAACTTGAATAATTAAAATTGAAAAACATGTTGACTTTCAGAATCAAATACACGCAATTAATTAAATTTGATGTATAATTTTTCAAAATTAATATTACACTCTCAACACTTACCATCTCGCTAATTTGAACCATACATCCTTTGTGTTTAAATTTAGATAGTGTTCCCGAATGTGATAGGAGAAAAAAAGAAAAAAGAAAATGGAGTGATTTGAAATGAAGAAAATCTTTCATGAGTTTTTTTTTAAGAAGAGATTATGAGGAAAGAAATATTTTATTTTCTTTCCTTCAAACATGAATAGATTTGAAAGGAAAGAAAGTAAAGTGACCAAAATTATGTTTTTACCCTTATTTCACTATGTGGTCCATTTAATGTCAGTAATTTTTTCTTAAATTCAATTCTTTTCTACCATTTTCCCTTCAAACTCAATAACAAAACTTGAGAATTATGAAACTACATTTAGAAACTATAAATATTATTTAATTTTTATTTCTTAAAAAAATAGAATATATCCGGAACAAGATTCAAATAAAATTATTCATGGATCATTATCTGTCCACCTTTAATTTCGTTATTTTTCTCATATATAAATGATAATTTTTTTTATTTTTTATATTGTACATTCTCATAAATATGTAGGGCTTTTGGCAACTCACCGGTAAATTTCATTTCCTATGCTTGACTTTGCTAAAAATTACTAGTAAAATTTATATCATATTAAAAATATGATATTGTTAAATTTGATCCGTTAGATTATAATTTTGGAGAGATATATAATCCTACTTTTTAAAATAAAAATTAATCTATTAACATTATTAATACTTATATTATTTTGAACCAAACATTATTAAATATTATATCCCACTTTTAATCAACCAGCCTAATATATTCACTACATAATAAAACAAGAAGTAAATGAAACACAGTTAAATCCATAAACATGCATACAAAACGACGCATTGATTCACCCAGATATATAATCCTACTTTTTAAAATAAAAATTAATCTATTAATATTATTAATACTTACTCCCTCTGTCCTCTTTTACATGTCACTTAACCGAATTTTTTTGTCCATTTTTACTTGTCACTTAACAATTTTCAATGCGTATTTAATATCAACAACTACCTTAAAACGTCAAACATTAATCACTTCTTTATCATAATCAACACAAAAATCATTCATCACCATTAATAATCTATCAATTTTACTTTATGCACGAATTTTTTAAAAAAAACATCAACCACCCACTCATTAAATTTGTTCAACCGCTAGCATTAACTTCATCTTAATCTACTCAAAATAACCTTAAACGACATGTATTAAAGGACGGAGGGAGTATATTATTTTGAACCAAACATTATTAAATATTATATCCCACTTTTAATCAACCAGCCTAATATATTCACTACATAATAAAACAAGAAGTAAATGAAACACAGTTAAATCCATAAACATGCATACAAAACGACGCATTGATTCACCCAACATTATTCACTTTAATAATCCATAACAGATAACAACAATAAATTCCACAAGAAGAATTATTCAAACACAATAAAATAAAATAAAATTAAAAATACAGAATAAAATAAAATAAAGAAAAAGTAAACTCTGAAACAATGGTGGATTTGAGCAGAAGACAGCTGAAGACCAAAAAGTCCAATCTCTCCTTCTCTCTCCTCCCCAGCCCAAATTACCTGTCCATCTCGCCGGAGTTTTGCCGGCCATGCGCCGGTGACCGCCACAATCGCCACAGCGATGAAAGCCAGTAAGAGCAACGACGACGACGGCGTGTCGTCGACGTTCAAAGCCCTGGTCCAGACCGCGGACAGGAAGTTCGCTAGGGTTCGCGACGTGCCGCCGGCGCACGGCCGCGCCTCGCCGACCAGCCACTACTTTCACAAGGTGTTCAAGGCGCACATGCGGCTGTGGAAGTTCCAGCAGGAGAACCGGGCGCGGCTGGTCGAGGCGGGGCTGCAGCGGTGGGAGATCGGGGAGATCGCGAGCCGGATCGGGCAGCTCTACTTCGCACAGTATATGCGGACGAGCGAGATGCGGTTTCTGTTCGAGGCGTATATTTTCTACGAGGCGATTTTGAGCCGGGGATATTTTAAGGGGAGTGGTGTGGGGAAGGATTTAGGCGTGAGGTATAAGGAGTTGAGATTCTACGCGAGGTTTTTGATGGTGGCGGTGATTTTGAGCCGGGCGGATATGGTGGCGGCGCTGATGGAGGCGTTTAAGGCTGCTCTTGATGACTGCAAGGCCACATTTAAGGTACATATCTTTTGTATAAACTCATTTATGTTTTTTGCATAAGCAGATAGATTTCGATTAGATATGATTTCAGCTTAGGGTGTGTTTCTTGGCTGTTGATTGATGTTGGATGGTTTTCAGAGGTGTTTTCGCTTGACTTTTAAAGATCAAGCTGAGTGCTGCATCGACTAGGTTGAAAAAGAAGTTTGAGTTCATGATTCGGGGAAATGCCAGGTCTCTTCATTGCATCTACTGATTGTGATTTTAAGATATTTTGATTAGATGAATATAGGGGATGACAGACATCTATAGAAAGTATGTTGAACTAAATGCTTATCCGTATTGTGGGAAGCTAGTCAGTCTTTGATAGGCATGTGCGACGAGTAAACCGAAACATTTCTGGGAGGAAGGTGCCTGTTGTACCATGAATAATTAAATTGTTATGAATTGATATAGATTACACTATCTTGATATGGCCTACACACGTCTCAACAAACGTACAGCATTGATGTTTGTAGGGATGACATATTGTGATAGGTGATTGAGGAATCATTCTCCATTTGTGTGAATCAATTTTAGCCCCTTTACATCAACAGGCAGACTGTTTACCAACCTAAACCGAATTTTAGCAGCAGCAAGTATGAGCTAGTTTAGCTCTTAATATCATTATTCGTAGTATATCAACTGAATTTATACGCCTCTTTATTGAGCTCCAGTGTTTCATTTTAGGTAGTTTTTTTAATCATAATTGCTGTCCCAGTGTCTTGATGAATATCTGTTTTCAACTTTTCTTTACTAAAGGGATTTCTGGATATACTATCCCATGTTAAAGGGTGGTTGTACTGATATTATATGCATATAGTAACAGCCCTTCTCAAGCCCATGTTTGATTGTCGAGTGAGGAGGCTCATGTGTAAATGTTCTATTCCAACTTTTATCTCTGCAGTCTTATAGTTGCTCTCTCAGTGTCCCTAAGCCATCCAGGATATTAGTTTCCATGGTACGAACTTATAATTAACTATAAGAACATAATGCTTTGTTTCTTGCTTTCTAATTCAAAACTCTTTGTTCATCCGATTGTGCTTGTTTATATTTTATCGCTGATTTCTTTTCTGGTGCTCATGAAAAACTATGTGAATTACCTTCAGGAAACCAACTTCAGAGAATGGAAGCTAGTTTATCATGAAATAAGTCGTTTTACAAAAGCTGATACAGTCAGCTTGAATGTTCGACCTTTACGATATTCACCTATGATTGATTCTCATCCCGATTCAGCTCAATCTGTAGCTCGTTTCCATGCTAAGAAAATTCTGAAGTTTCAAGATGCATTGCTAACTAGTTACCATCGAAATGAGGTAATTTTAGTCTAGTGTTTCTAATATATTTTCTTACCTGTGAACTATTTGCACAATGTCTTATCCGCTCATAATGTTATACTGATTTACAGGTCAAATTTTCAGAACTCACTATGGACACTTTTAGAATGCTTCAATGTCTAGAATGGGAGCCGAGTGGGTCCTTTCACCAAAAACGACCTGTCAAGCCCTACGAAAATGGCTCCAAGAACGACTATTCAGTCACTTCAGGATTTATCGAAATGAATCTCGCCATGGATACCACTGATTCATCACTGCCTCCAAATCCAAAGAAGGCAGTCTTATATCGCCCATCTGTGACGCATTTGTTGGCGGTTAGTACAATAGACTAATCATACTGCTTTGCCATACCAACAAAAGTTGTTTCGTACTGAAGCTTGCTTAAGACATATTTGCATATCCTTTCTCCTTGTTTTGAACCTCAAACACTCTTCTGCTTACCAATTTAATTTTATGATTTTTCGGGTCTTGACTTAAACCGCTGTTGATCTGTTATGAATTGAGTTTGCTTATAGGTTATAGTTGTTATAGAGTTTTATGAGTTCAAATTGATCATATGATAACAGTGTGTTATGTCAACAGACCATGGCAACCATTTGCGAGGAGCTGCCTGCAGATAATGTCATGCTTATATATCTCTCAGCATCAGGTTAGCACTGTCTTCCTTCTTACGAGATTCATGAGTTAACACGTGTGTGGTTGTTAATTGTTGTTAATATTACAGGGAAGGATAATCAAAGTAACTTGCATCAAACAGACAGTTCTGGAGGCTCTAGAGTATCTTCCAAAAAGGCTTCTTCAGAATCTTCCCATGAAGAATGTAGTTCTATGCCCGAAGCTCATCTTGGCGAGAAGAGCAACTCATTATATCGGGATGGAAGCTGTCTATGGCTAGGTCCTAAGGGAAATGGAAGTGAGTAAAATTAAAAGCATGCGGACATGAACTGTTTTTGATGCATTTTACATTCTTAGGCTATTCATCATTGAACTTTGAGGGTTTATTAATTCTTGCATCACTCTTTTGCTCTTCCCAGGCTACAACAAGCTTTACCCGGGTGATTTAATTCCCTTCACAAGAAAACCTCTTTTCATTATTATTGATAGCGACAACAGTCACGCATTCAAGGCAGGTTTGTCATAACTTGTTTCTATTGTGATTCAATTATCACAGTAGCTGTAAGATATGAAGACAATTTATAATTGCAAAAAAAAACATATTTTACTATTTCTCCTAGTTAAACCTTGACAATAATCTCCATCCTTTTACTATTAGCCATATTGCTAAACAAGTGAATTGGAGAAACACAAAGAGATATCATGACAGAAATTGGAACTTTTTTAACTATCCTGTCATTGTGCAAATTTTATGCATTTTAATCTAAACCTTGCTAAAGATGTGATGCCATCTAGCAGTAGTATCCTTGTTGACATGATGTTTTAATGAAAATATGTGGAATGTAATTTTGAGAAACTTACAGTTGCAGTATACTTTTACCTGCCTCAAGTGTGTTTAACATCTTTTCCGGTTCCAAATTCAGGTATTACATGGTGCGGAGAGAGGAGAGACAGCTGGACTACTGCTTTCTCCATTGAAGTCAATGTTTAAGAATACATCAAGTTCCGATACACGGAATGGGAGTCAATTCACATTTTTCTTGACCGCTCCTTTACTTGCATTCTACCAGTTAGTTGGCCTTTCGTTATCTGATCTTGATATGGTTAGCTGGCCTCTGCACCCCTTGTGATTTTTCTAGAAGTTAACCTACAATGAAGCTGTTCATTCATTGTGTCATTTTTTTTTTCCAGGATGTCCACACTGAAGCAGAGAAAATTCTCTCGGCCGCCTTTGCTGAGTGGGAAGTGTTGCTTTGTACCTCGACTAATCTGGATCTTGTATGGGCGCAAGTCTTATCCGATCCCTTTATCCGCCGGCTCATCCTCAGGTATCCATTCTTTTTCTATGAAACACTTACCATTTAAAAAGTATAGATTCCTTGGGGTCTGTTTCATCTGGCTGATAGCAAGTTTAACTGAACTAAACTAAACTAAACTGGATCTTGTTCCTCTCGAAGTTATGATTGTCTATAGCTCTTATGCTTGACATGACCTCTAGTGTCTAGTCCCTACAAACCAAATTATATCATAGCTCTGGATTTAATCATTTGTTTTTCCTTGTTCCTTCAGATTCATATTTTGCCGATCAGTGCTCTCCCAATCATGCACTCCGCAGGATGCTGAGCAATATTTACCCATTTGCCTACCTCATCTGCTGCCATCTCTATCGCCCAACTGGCCAGCCGTGCAATCCAAGATAATTCAGCTCGCCAAACATCTCAAAGTATCTCATCTCTTCAACAACGGCCCGTGACGGAGACCCCATGATTTCTCAATGCCATCATTGGTCGCCGAAGCAGAAAACCAGAGAAAAGTCAGCAGAGAAAATCCTCGGGCAACAACAGTCCCGAAACCCTACATTGGAATGAGTTTATACATCAGTTATTTAGCTTTGTTTATCATATTTGTTACATCTGTGACCTGTTATTATTAATCTTAGTGTTCAGTTCACCAGTATCTAATGTAATACCTTAAACGCCTGTCCCATTGAATTGATAAACCCGATACGGTCTTCCATACACTAATGGTTTCGATTTCAATTTTGAACCATTTCGGTCCGGTCCGAATTCGTACCAATAAACCATCATCCCGCATGTTTACGCAGCTTCCTCATCCAGCAACTCTTTCCTCTACCGCAGTAGCCGAAAATGGGTGAGCGTGCGCTCCTCTGTCCATCTCTGCCTCTGAGTTTCGCGCCGTCTTCTCGAGGTAGGCTCCCGGCTCCTCGTCCTCGACTCCACTAACCCGCTTCCTCGAAATCTTAACTCTCCAACGTCACGCAGGCGGTGGTCTCCCAGTGGCGTCTCCCGGCTCGAAATTCTCCAATCACACGGTAATGCCGATTTTACGCAACTGGAACAGTTTCTAGTTGATTTACCTACTGGCTGATCTCCTTCCTGGTGTTTGGTTGCTAGCTATTTCTGGTTGTGTGAAAATTATGGTGGTTGGTAGCATTGGATTCAGGCAGGCATGTAGTCAGTGACAGATTCAGATTTTTTATTTGGGTATAAATAATTACATAATAAAAAATTTAATATATAATGTATTTGAGTTTGAAATACATTTCCAATTTAATATATGAGTGTGGTTTTTTAAATATATTTTTACTGATTTTGGTAAGAATATGACCTATTTTAACCATTGTTTTAAAAGGCCTCTGCCTAGGCACTTAGCCGGCTGATTAGTCGTTAGGCGGTGTTAAAATGCCTAGCGTGGCTGATTAATTATTCCAAACATTTTATTTAAAAAAATTAAATGTGTATTTTGAAAATATAAATATATTATTAAAATATTTAACTCCGTCTAGGCGTCCGATTAATTATTCAGATTAATTCCCACCTAATCGATTAGTCCATAGGCGTTATGTCTACCGCCTAGTACAACTTAGCACTTTTTTACTACACTGATTTTAACCGAAACTGAATTATAGGTACGGAGATTAAGAGTATATCAAATTTAAACTGATTTGGATGAATTGATATTGTATTTGGGGTACCATTTAGGTGGGCAGTATCAAGTGTAAACTTATTTGGATGAATATATACTGTATTTGGGCGTACAGACGTCCACCCAGTGGAACCGTCACATGCATAAGTTTTGATTATGGATTCTCATGGTAAGCAACTGATGAAAGGAAAATAATATGGAAGTAGAATTTGTTACATATCTAATATACATTTGTTGGAATTGAGATATTTCGTATGATAACGAAGAGTCAAACTGTCTAGCAAAGATTATTGTTGGACTGAGGGAGGGAGTAATAAACATGCCGAGTTGATTCTTGCTTGATTGGATTATTCCTAGGATGGGCTTTCTGGCTCTTTCAGAATATGTAGTTCGAGTTGTTTCGAAGCTTACGTGGCTCCTTTCCTTGGTTAGAATTATTGTATATATCGATGCAAACATTCGTAGGAATTATCGTTGAATTTCTCCGTGTGCTAAGAAGGCAAGCCATATGTGTTTAAATGAATTTTGAGGTTCTACCAGCTATAAATTAAGTGAAGGCGTAGAAAACAAAATATCCTACCTCTAGCTGTTGGGACTGCTCCATAATTAAGTCTGTTTTTCAATGAAATCATGTTGTTACCTTTGATAGTAACCTGTGTCTTGACGCTTGGGATATTATGTGGTGTTAGTTTCCGGTGAGTACTTGACATTCAGTATATACACAGAGAAAAGATGCCAGGAAACAATTCTTCACCATAAATTCAAAGCTTGAGCTGAAACCTCCTCCATATCCATTGGTATGTTCTGTTTGCTCTATATATTTATGCCAATCAGAATAAAAGAATTATCCTGACAACTCATTGCGGTCTTGATAGTTTTGTTTTGCATACTTGAACCATGGCACCGGTTACCTTTGATTAGCCGTAAAGAAATTCGAAGAATGGCCATGTGCTTGTCATTATCAAAATAGAGCCATATAAGACTGCAGGCAGCTCATTCTACTCTGGATAGATTTTTTTCGAGCGAGACCACTTTCAGTTCACATGGAGAAAATTTCGAGTCAGTATTCTGAAATGTGATTTATTTTTAATTTTTTCGCAGAATGGTCTTGAACCATATATGAGTAGCATTACGTTGGAGTACCATTGGGGAAAACATCATAGATCTTACGTGGAAAACCTGAACAAACAAATTGACGGGACTGATCTGGATGGACGGACATTAGAAGATATAATAGCTGTCACGTACAACAAGGGTGATCTCCTACCTCCCTTCAACAATGCTGGACAGGTATTATGTGTTTCTCCTGCTTTACGATCTTAAAAATGAAAAGACTAATCAGTTTTACAACTTTAACGCTGAAATTCGCTTTATGATTCTGCTTTCAAGTTTCAGCATTTGATGCAGCATGATTAATACAAGAAGAAACTTGGAACTTTAGCCTAAACGCATTGCATTAAAATGCATTTTCAGGTCTGGAACCACACCTTTTTTTGGGAATCAATGAAACCGGGTGGCGGAGGGAAACCAACAGGAAAACTTCTAAAGCTCATTGAAAGAGACTTCGGATCCTTTGATAGGTTTCTCAAAGAGTTCAAATCAGCTGCCTCAACGCAATTTGGTTCGGGCTGGGCCTGGCTTGCATGTAATGAAATCTGAACTAATATCTTCTCCTTTTCTTAGTATTTGATACTACACTTTCGTCAGCTAATTTTTGTTAGTTTAATTTTTTTTCCCATGTAGACAAAGCTAATAGACTTAATGTCGAAAATGCTATAAATCCTCAGCCGAACGAAGAAGACAAGAAACTCGTGATTGTGAAGAGCCCTAATGCTGTGAATCCTCTCGTTTGGGATTACTCTGTAAGTCGGCTGGTTCATATAACATTTTACATATTTTCATGTGCTGATCTCACTTACTCATACACTTTTCTACAGCCGCTTCTCACAATTGATGTTTGGGAGGTAAATAACTCCCCGAGATTCATTTTTCAATGCTTGCATCACATTATAATTTGATTCTGATTCCTGTCTAAATTGTAAAATCTGGCAGCATGCTTATTACCTAGACTTTGAGGTATGATGCCGATTTCCCTCTCTGTTTCATCTGTAAAGACGAGACTCGGTTGGTTCTTAAATTTCTACTTTGAGCTATAAATTTCATGCTGTGGTGTGTTAATATGGATCTTCGAACAGAATCGGCGCTCTGATTACATCTCAACGTTCATGGAGAAGCTGGTATCTTGGGATGTGGTCAGTTCCCGACTCGAGGCGGCCATAGCCCGAGCGGAAGAAAGAGAGAGGGAAGAAGATGCGAGGGGGCAAGAACAGGACAGGGACAGTGCGGAGGATGAGAAAGCTGCACAAATGTCCCATGGTGAAAATGAGGAGGAACCATAGTTCATTGATAGTGTAAATTTCTCCAAGTTTTGTAGAACAATAGCAGATAGAGACTCATTAGCATTGAGATTCTATGAATAGTTTAGTTCGACGAGGTGTCCGTCTAGTCAGCCGATTAGTCGCTAGTAGGTATTAAAACGGCCCTGACTAGTTGAGCATAGTCAGAAAAGTATCTATTGAATTGAATTGAATTGCTTACTTGCAAATCAAGCTTAGTTTAAAGACCCTCCTGCTACCTTCGTATCACTCATAACAGATCAAGTGAGGCTTCATCTTACAATTTCACAAGCCCCCGGCGCCCAATCCCCGCCCGCCACGTCACCACCATGATCCGTGCCTCGCGAATTCGTGCGATCCCGTCCGTCCAATTGACCCGAGAAAACACAATCCTCCCCACGATCCACCGCCCATCTCGAGTTCGAAAAAACACACGCGACTCCGTTCCGCAGGGCTCGACAGTGACGCCGTATATATAACAGGCTCTTACGCCCGTGACAAAAAATCTTTGGCCTTTTCTATTTTCGATTTCTGGAGAGAGACCGACGCAGCAGGAGAGACTTCGAGCGCGCTCGTCCCGCCGTGATTATCAGAGGTTAGTCGCCGATCGGGTCGATCGATTCTGGATATCTCCTTTCTCCGATTTTGTAATTGCTTGTTTAATTGGGTTTGTATTAGGTATTAGGGTTTATTGCTGCCTCGTATCTATTTGGATTCACTGATTAGAAATTGTATACCAATATCGAATTGTTCGTGTTAGGTTTGCAGTTGTTGTTTAGGTTTTAGGAATTATTGCTGCATTCGATCTATTTGATTCCATGATTTGAAAATGTATACTATTATCAACTTGATGGGTTTGCAATTGTTGTTTAGATGTTAGGGTTTATTGCAGCATCCGATCTGCTGGATTCATTTAGAAATTGTATACTGTTGTCAAATTGTTCTTGTTAAGATCGGCCGTTGGAAATCGGTGAGATAATTTTAAGGTGTTGAACTGATTTGATGGTTCCGGATAATGCCTTGTTGTGGCTAGGCTTTGTGATTTGATTATTTTAGAGATATGTGTATCTTAGCTGTTACATTTTAATTTGCTGCAGTTTTGATATATGATGAAGTGTGTATGAACATTATGGCTAATTGCTGCATCTGTTTATGGTTTGCAGATGGCTCGTACCAAGCAGACAGCTAGGAAGTCCACTGGAGGGAAAGCTCCCAGGAAGCAGCTGGCCACTAAGGTTTGTGTTAAAAATTGAAGTTTAAACCAATAAGTATGTCTGAGAATGCGTTTTGTTTCTGGTTATGTCATTTGATTGCTAAAGTTAGTTTGTTTTTTTCAATCTCAGGCTGCTCGCAAGTCTGCCCCAACTACTGGAGGAGTGAAGAAGCCCCATAGATACCGCCCAGGAACTGTTGCCCTCCGGTAAGTGTCTGATATGATTTATGTGTTTTCTCCATCATCAGACATTGAATCACGTGTTTTTTGTTTGATTTATTTGTTTTGGTCTTTTAGCATCAGTGGTTGGATAGATGTGTTTCTTAATTGGTGTTATGGTATTGTGCAGTGAAATCCGTAAGTACCAGAAAAGTACTGAACTTCTGATCAGGAAGCTCCCTTTCCAGAGGCTTGTCCGTGAAATTGCCCAAGATTTCAAGGTGAAATGCACTTTCATTTGTCAGTATATTCCATTTTTTTGAATTGGTAATGGGGAGGTGGTAGCGTTAATATGCTGACATACAATGTGTTTTATTTTTGCAGACTGATCTCCGTTTCCAGAGCCATGCTGTGCTTGCTCTCCAGGAGGCTGCTGAGGCATACCTTGTGGGTCTGTTTGAGGATACTAACCTCTGTGCCATCCATGCTAAGCGTGTGACCATCATGCCCAAGGACATCCAGCTTGCCAGGAGAATCAGGGGCGAGCGTGCTTAGATGATATGAAAGCTGATGGAAGTGAAGTATGCCACAGCTGTATTGGCAACAAGTTGACGTTCTATGATGCTTAGTTTCTTAGTGTTCCGTGTTAGTAAGTGCAATTAGATATTTTGTGGGAATGGGAAGAACTTTCATATAGGATGTGTTTTGTGGTTATGGTGGGTGGAAGAGCCCAGCTTGTCATTGTGAACCTGGATTTTCTGCACTAGTTCTTGTGAAACGATGTCCTTTCATTAGAAGTGATTTGATTGTTATCCAAGTCTTCTTTACTCGGTCTGATAACTGTTATTGCCTTCTGAAATGGAATGAGATCTGGAAGTTGCAATCCAGTGATTCCATGCTTGTTCTAATCAGTCCCCCAACATGTTATTGAAGCTTCCCAAATTCATCAGAATCTGTTTTATATTCAAATCAGAACCAAATTGCTTTAATTGATGGCCAACAATCAAGTAGTTAAGTTTTCCATTCTGATGGGACACCAAATCAGTATTTGCTCATTTTGATTTCTTGCCTTCTCTACTCGTATGAATCAATCATCACCCCCTCCACCAACCTCAGCTTATATCATCACGAAACTCTTGCGCACGTCTCATCCATCCAAATTTCTCTCTCTTCTCTTCTCCACACGGGTAGTATTTATTCTCCTTCTTCCTCTGCTGCATATATTCATTCAATTCAAGTTCAACCAACCAGTCAAGCCCTGCCTCGTACCCTCTCCACTTGTAACCCCCACCCCGTCTGCATTTGAATCAGTTTTATTCATTTAAAACCCTTTATACCACTCGGACTCCGTGCGCCAGTCATAACGTTGAACCCATCTCCTCGACTTCCCCATTCCATGCTTCTTCCTCACTTTTCCAGATCCGCACCTTCCCGGAAACCCTGAATCTCATCATCCCCTTCTCTCTCTCTCTCCCCTTTCCCAAACAGACCACCAAAGTCAACCCCTGCACCGCCCTCCAGAAATGACCATCAGCTTCCATCATCTCTGACCCGTTCTCTCCTCTCTCCAACAACAAGAACTCAGGCATCACCTTCACACCCAGGTACCTTACCTATCCTATCCCATCTCATCTCCAGTTCCAGCCATGCATTCTGAAGCTGGATTATTAGCTTATTTTCTTCATGTTCAGATCTTGCATCTGACTGTTCCATTTGTCACGCTCTTCCTGCTCCGGCCGGATCCGAAGATTCCATTTATGTTTGATTTTGATTTTTTTCGTATTCAGATTCGAAAGACACATCTTCAAACAATCCAAAAGTTGATATGATTTTCTTTAGTTGCTTACTCTTTCGGGCCTTCGAATGACATCTGAATTTGCACGATTGCGTTTGAAATGATTTTGATTTCTTAACATTAAGTTACGTTTGTCTGATCAAAATATTACGTGAACTGTATCGCACTAAGAATTTATCTTCGAATGCTAATGATGATGACAAGAAAGGTTTTTCTTTTCAATTGATCAGATTTTTTGGCGCGAGGATAGGATTGAGCAGCAGCGATGGAGGGCCGGATGGAGAGCGAGCTGAGGAGGATGAAGAAGGAGCTGACTGCAGCGACGGCCGCGGAGGAGAAGAGCCGAAAAGCGATGGACGATCTCGCGTCGGCTCTCAGGGAAGTCGCGGCGGAGGCGAGCGAGGCGAACGAGAAGCTGAAATGCGTGCAAGCGGAGCTCAAAGCCGTTAAGCTGAAGCTGAAATCGACTGAGGAGCAGCTGGCGAAGGCCACGGCGGAGTGCAACCAGCACAAGAACGCCGCGGAGCGGCTGCGGGTGGAGGCGGACGAGACGCTGGCGGCGTGGGGCGAGAAGGAGAGCGGGCTGGTGGGGTGCATGAAGCGGGTGGAGGAGGAGCGGAGCATGGCGCAGGCGGAGAACGCGGCGCTTCAGGAGGAGATGAGGAAGCTGCGGGACATTCTGAAGCAGGCGATGAACGAGGCGATCGGGGCGAAGGAGGACGCGAGCCTGGCCAAGGCCGAGAACTCGGCCCTTCGAGATCAGTTATCCGAGAAGGACACCGCCTTGGGCTTCGCCTCGAGGGAGCTCGATTCGCTGAGGCTCAGCGAGTCCGCAGCCAGGAACAGCCTCATCGAGATGAAGCTGGCGTCCAGAGAAGCACATGATATTTTTAACGAGAAACAAAGAGCTGAGACCACTGCGCCTGATCCTGATCCAAATCAGGAGGGCAGGAAGGCGGGGAGGGCCTTCAGCTTTGACATGCGGTGCACAGGTAAGAACAAGCGGTTCGAGGACCTGGTGGACCAGAAGGCCATCCGGGGAGGCTCCCACCTCGGCCGGGGCGGGACTCAGGAAAGCGCGTCGAGCCTGAGACGGAACATGTCCGGTAACGGGAGGCATCTGATCGATGAGAGGCAGGATTCCTTGAGGAAGAAGGCATTGTCTAAGAGGTTTGGAGAGGTTGTGGGGAGTAAAAGTTCTAAATCAGGTCTCAAATAAAACGGGGAAAAATAGGCATATTTCATTCGGTCATCGGCTGAAATATATTATAAGGTTTCAGTGCGTGACATCTAAAATTTTCTATTTCTTCATTAATCTGTGAAACTCATTCAATACCATACATAATTTGAAATGTTTCATAACTTATTCTATTATCTCAAAATCGCATGAATTGAAGTTTTTTATTAAAAACATTTCATATGTCACTATTAGAAAAAAAATAAGTGAGTAACAATTCGGTTCGGTTTGATTTTAAAAAAAAATTTAAATCGAACTGTTCGTAACTGGTTTGGAAAATTTGAAATTGAATGGAACCATTAGTTTCAAATAACCAAACTAAACCTAACCATATGGTTCGATTTATTTTTTATGAGACTTATTACTTATTTATTTACTAAATATGAGACTTTTTATTTAACTAACAATATAGTTGTACCAATTTATATTACATATTCAATTAATGTTATATATTATATCAAATATAATGAAATATTGGGTTTGGTTCGCTTTGATTTCGTTTATCAACGGATCGATTTTTATTTACACATATTTGAATTGAGTTGACTTATATTTTCAAACAAATAAATTATTTGGTGATTGCTAGTTTGTTACTATATAATATAAAATGATCTTGATCTTGTACATTTTTTTATCAAATAACGCATATGACGAATGATTTGCAAAAGAATAGAAACTCAGTGTGGAAGATGATACGTTGAGTATGACAAATAACATTTCTACAAACTTGTATTCTACTATATTCATATTTTTTTATTTACAATGAACGTAACATTATCTATATTGAAAATAAGAATGTTCGTCTCTTTTGAATTAAGTCACTTTATATAAATTTACATAGCATTAGAAAGATAATTGAATCACTAATATAGAATTTTATTTCCTATAAATAATTGTCTTGTGCAATGAGCAGACAACATTTTCACTCTGTGTGTTTTACTTGATCAAAAATATTTTATGTAAGATATTTTATACTCCTCAACTTAAAATATGAGTTACAGAATTGTAGAGATTTATACAATTTGAAAGCTAATATTTTCTTAATGAGTTTTTTGGATCCATTTTAGTTATCTTTATCATAAAATTCATGCTATACAGCTGCTGATAGAGTTTTCTTGCGAAAACAGTCTTCGATGAGGAATTAACTGCAGCTTCGGTCCATGTAACATCTTATTCTCATGTTTATCAGTACATAAGAATTAATTATTAAAATAATAATGATTTTCATGATTATATACTTTAATAGTGCTTTTCAAATAAAATAAGAAGTTAAGTATAAATGTTCACAAAATTAGAAACTAGAATCTAATAAATTATAAATTATCATCACATCATATATAAGAAAATCTAAATTACATTTTCATAAAACTATATCTAATAGGAAACGGTAAATGTTTTTTTCAATAAATATTCATACTAAGGGCATTTACAGTTCTCATGAATTAAATTACTTGTTATAAATTTTTTTATTTACATAACATTATAAAGATAATTGAATCAGTAGTATAAAATCTTATTTCATATAAATTTTTCTGCCTTATATAATGAGCAGATAAAAATTTACACTATACAATATTTTCACCAATTGAATTTTACCTGATCACAAAAGGTTTAGATGAGAGATTTTATACCCCTCAACCTAAAAGATGAGTTACTCAGATTTATACGGTTTGAAAGCTAAGATTAATTTACCTAGAATTTTCTTTTCAAATGCATTGATGTTACTTTTATCGTGAAAATAAATTCATTTAATTTTTTATTTTTCTCTTTAATTTGTGTCATGTGTCATTTGTGTAACATGTAAAAATCAAGGGACAAAATATCAAACTACTATTGAAATTCAAGCAGTGTGCTTTAAAATTATTTATTTATTTTAAAATGCAATTTAAATTTTTATTTATTTTATTTTAAAATTATTAATTTATCGTCAACTTAATAGTAAAGTAGGAATGCATACGAAGAACATTTGGACTTTGGCTTGCGCGTGGAAGCAAATTTCTAATATTACCCAACATCAAAGATGAAAGTTTTCAAATGGATTTATTTTGAAATAATTAATCATACTATTAACACCTAATTAACATTGTATTCACATTAAAATTTAAAGAGATTAACAATATTACTCCCTCTGTCCTCTTTTACATGTCACTTAATTAAATTTTTTTGTCCACTTTTAATTGTCACTTAACAATTTTCAATGCGTATTTAATGTCAACAACTACCTTAAAACATCAAACATTAATTACTTCTTCATCATAATCAATAAAAAATACATTTCTCACCAGTAATCATCTATCAATTTTACTTTTTGCACGAATATTTTCAAAAAAATATTAACTACGTACTCATTCAATTTGTTCAACCGCTAGCATTAATTCCTTCTTAATCTACTCAAATTAACCGTAAACGACAAGTATTAGAGGACGGAGGGAGTAGTTAATAGTTAACAACCTAGTAACTCTTTACTTATAAATCAATTCAATTATAAAAAAGACATTTTAGAACTTAAGGCTGTGTTTGGTTTGAAAAAAAATTGAAGGGAAAGAAAAATTTGATGGAAAGCGAGTTTTTAATTAAATCCATTTTAACTTTTCCTTATTTGATTAGATGTGTATTCTTTTAGAGAAAATGGTAAAACATTATTTAATTTAAAAAAAATTCCCTTCCCTTTTTTCATCAGCTTTCCATTTAGTTTTCATTTTTAATTTTTTTTAAACCAAACAAAAAATTCATTCTTATTTTTTCACAGTTTTTTCTTTCCTTAAAATTTCTTTGAACCAAACACTCACTAAGAGTGTGTTTGGTTTGAGAAAATTTGAGGAAAAGTAAATTCCACATGTAATTCTTTTTATTTTTCTCTTATTTGATTAGAAGTGTATAATTTTCAAAAAAAATATTAAAATATTTTTTAACTTAAACACACTTTTCTTTTTACTTTCCCAATAAAACAACAATGGTCTTCCAATGGGCCGAATTTCCGAGCCAGCCCAACCGCAAACGAGAAGAAGAACGGTCCATGATTCACCCAACTCGTCTCCCTCTAAAGGGTCGAACCACGTGAGGGTGAGGGTTTGATCTCGCAACGGAGACGGAGGAGAGAAGGGAATCGCCGGCCTCGAGCAGCAGCAAGAAGGTTTGATCGCCGGCAACAGAAATCATCGTCATCGTAGTCATGGTTAGCAGTAGTCAGTTCTCAACATATTGACAGCTGTTGGTCTGGTCTGGTCTGAAGTTGTGTTTTTGTTTGTTTGTGTAGCTGTTTTTCTCCTACTTCAAGGATTTGGTGGGGAGGGAGGTCACCGTGGAGCTCAAGAACGATCTGGCCATCAGAGGGACGCTCCACTCCGTCGACCAGTACCTGAACATCAAGCTCGAGAACACCAGGGTTGTCGACCAGGACAAGTACCCTCACATGGTACCCTTCATCCCATTTCTAGGGTTTTTTTCTTCTTCTTGATCTTTATGTCATTGTTAGTTTAGTTTATGTGATTTTACATGGCTGAAATTGAAGCTGTTTGCTTCCTGTGATTTGGATCCCAGTTATCAACTTGAATGTGTTTGAATTCAAGATGAACAGTGCAGCCAGTGATTGAAATCTAAGGTGTTTGCTTCCTGGGATGTGCTTCATGTTTTAGTATATTTGTTTTTCGCACGATAAGCATATTAGTATGCTGGATGGCGATTTTGGTATTTCAGAGGCACAACTTTATGAAATTGACACACCTCAATTTGTCATTTTTCAATCTTGATGTCAATTTAATTTCTTGTACTGTTGTTTTAGTGACCATCTCGAGGCAAATCGAGGTGTAGATAGGTGAGGTCATTTCCGTTTCTGACTTCATTTTCTTAATTGAAGAGTAGAGGGACCGTTTGTTCTGGCTGACATGATTTTAAGCAGTGGACTCGAAGCTATTTGATGTATCGCGAAGTGAGGTCATTTTTGTTTGTGATTTCATTTTCATAATGGAAGAGTAGAATGAAACATGTACTCGGGTTGCATGATCTTAAGCAGTTGAAAGTTATCGGATGGATGAATAGGATTATAGTGTAGAGGGGGTATAACATTAATAAATTAACGGCCTGGAATTTTCTCAATATGTGTCTTTAAGTGACCATCTTGAGGCATATAGGTATATGGCGAAGTGAGGCATTTTGGTTTGCGACTTTATTTCCATAATGGAAGAGTAAACCGAAGGAAACTTGTGTTGGAGTTGCATTTGACATAATGTTTTGAGCAATTTGGTATATGGAGAAGTGAGGCCATTTCAGCTTGCGATTTTCATAATTGATGACCAAAATGAAGGAAACCTGTGTTGGAGTGTCAATTGACATTATGCTTTGAGCAGTTCATATGTATTGAAGGACCCTCAGATTTTCCTTGTTTAACTCGTGTTTGGATTTATTTTATCTTGTTTGTTAAGAAGCGAGCGAACTTATTATCGTCTTGCCCCATTTCTTATGACTAATCTGTAACCAACTTATCCAGTCCGTTCATGCTCCTCACTTGCTTTGCTGATAGCTACATTGTTTGGTGTTGCAGCTGTCGGTTAGAAACTGCTTCATCCGAGGATCTGTAGTGAGGTATGTTCAGCTGCCGGCAGATGGAGTTGACATCGACCTCCTTCACGATGCCACGAGAAGAGAAGCTAGAGGGGGTTGAAAATCACGCATGCATGGGATCAAGTTGCTCATCATTTCCGTACATGAATGATCATGTGTAACAGGTTTAGAAGATACGCATGTTTTTTCAGCACTCCTGAATCCAATGACAAGTAGAGTCACCTCGGATTTCAGCCTTCTTTGCGGAAATATCAAACTTGAATTGTTCTCATGCTCCCTTGGATTCCAATGACAAGTAGAGTCACATATACGGTTTAGTTATGCACACGTTAATTTATTAGGGTAAATTAGACAATAAATAAAAACAGAATAAAAAATAAGGATGGAATTGTTATTTTCATAGATTTTATTAGTATTTTAAATCTCTCAATATTTATTATGTGTAATCAATATTTATTCTACTTTTATCTTTTCGTTATACCTAATCCACTCAAACCTGTATATATATAATATTTTGTACAATTCACTCACATAGGTAAAAAAAAGGTAAAATAAAATTGGGATAAAACCCAAAAGGGGCCCTGAACTATTACTGCTTACCCAAATGCGGTCAGAGCTACCACGATTTTCAAAAAAGGTGCGGTGAAAAAAAATTTGGACTGATTTTCCAAAATAAAATTTATCATTACATTCCTAAACTAATATTATTATAAGACTTAAATTTGCGTGTGAAAATTATATCGTTTGGTTATCAAAATAAATTATATTGTTTTGCGCACACAAAGAAAACAACGTCTTTTGATAACCAAACGATGTAATTTGCACACACAAATCTAAATCTTATAATAATATTAGTTTTAGAATGTAATAGTGAATTTTAATTTAGAAAATCAGTTCAATTTTTTTTTCATCGCACCCTTTTTAGAAATCATGGTAGTTCTGACCGCAATTAGGTAAGCGGTGGTAGTTCAGGGTCCCTTTTGGGTTTTTCCCCAATAAAATAAGATACCCCGAACTACCACAGATTTTCAATTTAAGTACCGAACTCTTTGATTATGCAATTCAAGTACTCTGGACTAAACTGAAAGAAAAAAACTAACGCCGCATATCTATCGTTTCAGCAAACCCTAACATACAGTTTCTTTCAGAAACAAATCCAAATCTAATTTGCAGGAGGGAGAGTCGCAGGTAGGGAAACAAATCAATAATCGATGCCATCGCCAGCCACGAACCAAGGATGCTCTGGTGCAGGAACAGGTCACAACGATTTGGTTTCAATGCGATGGTTTCAATGTTAATTCTCGTGAATTTCATACCAGACTTCATCCACAATCTTTCTCTACAAAGGTGCAGAACCGTCAACAATCCCAGGTGAGAAAAGCTCGGTGGTCTTCGGCTGTCCTGGTTCGCCCAATTGCGCAGCAGCTGCTGCACCATGTCGGTTCGCCTGATAGCGGCAAGGGTTACCGCACCATGCCCAATTTCAATGAGCTCTCCTCCATTAACATCCCCAAAATATATCTTCTATTGAACATTGAAACCCTAAAATTGTGTTTAGAATTTTGAATGTAGGGTGAGGCTTACCGCTTTAGTTTTTTTCTTTCAATTTAGTGCAGAGTACTTCAATTGCATAATCAAAGAGTTCGGTACTTAAATTGAAAATCTGTGATAGTTCAAGGTATGTTTTTATTTTTTACCCTAAAATAAAAGCTCTGCCATAATTAAAAATGAAAATAATATAGTTTTTGCATTATTTATGATAAACTAGTGAAATACATAAATGAATGTTATACTTATTCATTACTACGAATTTCCCGAAGCAGCAGGGCTCTTTTAACGGACCACTAGATGGGCCGTATAATCTGGGCCACATGAGAAATAATCTGAAGACCAGGGGCAACGAAGGCCCGTCACTACGGCCGGCCCAACTCTGGATGCTATGATATATTGCATCCCTCTGGCGACAAAACCCTAAGTGGAAGCATAGCTGCCTTTCGTTCGCGTCGGAGGCGGAGAGGAGTCGGCTGTGGTCTGCAAGCATGAAGGTGACGGGAGCAATCAATCTATCAATACATTAAATTTTAATCTTTCTCGCTGAATCGTTTTTGAGTTTTGTCTGTTTTGTGCCTTCAGTTCAACATCGCCAATCCGACGACCGGATGCCAGAAGAAACTGGAAATCGACGATGATCAGAAACTGTAAGTCAGCTCACCGGCCGTATGCTTTCGCCAATGTTCTGAATTTTGTCTTCTGTTAGTTTTTGTGAGCATTGAATGATTTGAACCATTGTGGCGCTGTCAGTAGGATATTCGTCCAGTCGAACTTAGTGAGGCTTTGGTATTTACAGCGTTATTTCTTGCGAAACTTCGTAAGTCCATCTCGTGAGGAATGTAGATGAACATTGAATTAAAAGCAAATCTACTAGGTTCACATTTATGTGTAGTTGTTT
Source organism: Kalanchoe fedtschenkoi (assembly GCA_002312845.1). Lineage (NCBI taxonomy): Eukaryota > Viridiplantae > Streptophyta > Magnoliopsida > Saxifragales > Crassulaceae > Kalanchoe > Kalanchoe fedtschenkoi. Next base: position 4,195,924 of record NQLW01000024.1, on the reverse strand, counting down.
CTGTTTATTATCTGATTAGGATGCATTGCTTTTTTCAGGCATTTAATAATTTGAATCCTTGTGGCACTGTCAGTAAGATTTTGATTAGTAGAATTTAGTGTGTGAGAGGTTTACGTACTTGCAGTTGTTTTATATTTAGTGGCTGCATCAGATTTAGGTATTACCAGTGTTACATTTTGGAAGAAACAGCTGTAGTCCTTGCACTGAGTTGGGGGATAAAATTTGAATGAGCATGTAAAGCTCGTATTTATTTTCTCATTGTGAAATTGAATTTTGTAATCAGGGTGCTATATTGGCCTCCTAAAAGTAGACAGTAGAAGGATGAGTGCTTTTGAAATAGTATGTGTCCTTTCATATGGAATTGTAGCTTATTTTGTTTACACGTTACAATGCAGCCGGGCTTTCTATGATAAGAGGATCTCTCAGGAAGTGAGCGGGGATGCTCTTGGTGAGGTACACAGCTAATATTATCAAGGTGTTCTTTTACGAGTTGTGTTATGTCGTATTTTTCAGCTGATCTTTTTGAATATGTTTATGGCGCAGGAGTTTAAAGGTTATGTTTTCAAAATTATGGGAGGCTGCGACAAGCAGGGTTTCCCAATGAAGCAGGGAGTGCTGACCCCAGGCCGTGTTCGCCTCCTGCTCCACAGAGGTCCGAAACATCTCCTTCATTATTTAACTATGTAACTTTTACAGTGTCCTGGTATTTGCTTTGGATTGTATCGTTTATGATTCTTGAAATTGTGTTTGCCAATATGATATAGGCACTCCTTGTTTCCGTGGGCACGGAAGGAGAAACGGTGAGAGGAGGAGAAAGTCAGTCCGTGGATGCATTGTCAGCCAGGACTTGTCTGTCCTGAACCTGGTCATAGTCAAGAAGGGCGAGAATGATCTCCCTGGATTGACTGACACTGAGAAGCCCAGGATGAGAGGTCCCAAGCGAGCCTCCAAGATCAGGAAGCTCTTCAACCTTTCCAAGGAGGACGATGTCCGCAAATATGTCAACACCTACCGCCGGACATTCACGACCAAGTCAGGTAAGCACAATCCATATCGAAGCTCGACTCATAAGTTAAACCTTTGTTGACATCTGAATTCATGCCGTTTGTTTTAATGTTTTCAGGCAAGAAGGTAAGCAAGGCTCCAAAGATCCAGAGGCTAGTGACTCCTCTGACCCTACAAAGGAAGAGGGCCAGAATCGCTGAGAAGAAGAAGAGAGTCGCCAAGGCCAAGTCGGAGGCTGCAGAGTACCAGAAGCTCCTTGCCTCCAGGTTGAAGGAGCAGAGAGAGCGTCGCAGTGAGAGCTTGGCCAAGAGGAGGTCCAGACTCTCTGCTGCCTCCAAGCCATCTGCTGCAGCTTAAGTCGTCACTGCCTTGTCTCTCTTAGTTATGAAACACTTATTTCAATTTCAGTGTTGTATTATTGAAGTTATAAATTCATTTGAAGTCTTTTTTTTTTCCCTGTGATTGAGACCTTTTGATAAAATGAATTGTTGCACTATATTTTGAGTTTCTGTTTTTGATACATTATTTAAATTACTCATGTACGGTAGTAAGTATGATTTTGAAAAAGACTCTGAAGATTTATGAGATATTCTCTCTATTTTTTGTTTGAAATGAATTTTGACATTATACAAATCTACCAATGCATTGTGAGATGTGGGATTTTTATTTAAAAGTTATCTATTAGACATGTAAATATGATTAAATGTGGCGTTTACTGACGGTTGATGATGCCAACAATTTTGATGGGAATTACGAACCAGGCCGGTTAGAATGATGGACAAACTTGGCAGGAGAAACATTAAAACCTTTAGAGCTAGAGATAGAGATAAGCTGCTTTGCAAGATTTGGTTTGCTTTGTAATGGCCTGGTTATGTTAATGTTCGCCCTTCCCAATTTAAAATTGTTCATCCAAGAGTTGACTACGAGCAAGGTTTCTGACATATTTGGTTGAATCGTCTTCTTCACAACTTTTTTCACTGGAGAACGTTTACGCGTCGTACCAGTTACGAAGGGATTCTGTGTTTATAAGTTAAATCTATCTATACCATGGAGATGTATTTTTTGTGGGAGACAGCGCATCCATGTCCTTTATAAGGACATGCTTTTCAGGATGCGAGTCTAATTGCTTATATTTCACAAATTTTTACATTTATCATGATTATATTGAACCTTTCAGATCAGAGGATGTTATGTGTTAAGGTGTTGAAGACAGGAGTATGAAAACTATTTACTCTTTAATTCCACACTACAAGCGAAAGATGGCGCAGTCAATATGGACAATGCCTCAATATCATCATCAGCATCATGCAGGTATAAGTTAAATGGAAACTAGTTCAGGTAGATGCATGATGATAATCTCTTTTTTTTTCTTCAATTTATTCTCTTTTTTAAAATACTATAACAAGCCACCTTCTGCATGGTCTCCTCCCTCCAATACTGAAAGGTTGTCAGTTGTTACTCTCTCATGGATGCTCAGATGACATTTTCTTAGATATGATTCAATTACTATTTGTCAAATGTAATGCATTATAATGTGTTTTATAGATAAAAATAGTATGATCATTATATTATTTAGTAGACACTATATTCCTGCTGTGCAATTAATGTTTGTCGCGTCCACACAAAGCATTTGTTTAATTTATTTTTTAGCACGATGTGATATGTTTCTCAAAATTGAGACTTGGCTATTTGACTATTTGAGATAATATCAACAACTCTTGTATTCTGACTCTACCATGGATAATTTTTAAAATTTAAAATTGAACACAAAGACATTAACCATTTCCGGAACATTCCAACATATGGACACCGTAACTAGGTATAAAAGCAGGACAATGCAGATTTTATTAACAAATATATCACTTGCAGATCAAATATTACTAAATTAAATTTTGACACAGCACATTAAACACAAACTAATAAACATGAGGTACAACTAAAACAATCAAATGGATACCAAATGATAAACATAAAGACATAACAAATTCTTATTTTGATCTAATTTTTATTTTTATTTTTCCCATTTACTGCACTAACCACGATATTAGGTAAACATGCATATGTCACCGTTTCGTTGATCTTTCATATTAATTTTGCTTATAAATAGCCAACCACATTTATCGCTCGGAAAAGTTTTTTCTTTGCGATGTTTTACTTTCTAGTGTTTGAACACTTATACTGAAATTTCCATGACAAATGTTTCAATAGCCATTGTCATCTCGAGGTTCTTCATTGTCACCATAATTAGTGTCGATACCAAATTGACGTTTATTCTTCACATCTTTTTCGTCTCATCATCTTCGTCACCAGCATTTTCATTTTCAAAATCACCACCTTGATCTTCCACACCATCATATTCAAACTCATTATCTTCTTTCTTCATCATTTTTTTTTTCAATATATAAACAATTTAATCAGAATTTTATTTTATATAAATAAGATTGTATTGATTAAAATCTAGAATACACAACTTTGCACCTTTGGAGTTTTACTTGCTCACAAACCAATGATAGAACTAGAAATTTTACTATGCGGTATAAAATATTTTTTTAAACTGAATGGAGTACAAAATTAAAAATATAATATTTTAAATTTAATTGGGGGTATAATATTTTTTTAAACTAACAGGGGTATAAAAAAAGAAATATAATATTTTTAAATTTAATTGGAGATACAACAATTATAAATATATTATTTTTAATCTGAATTAAGAACCACCACTATCACAAACTGTTTAGATGAGAGGTTTTTATACCAATCAACATAAAAAATGAGTTACTAGGATTTATTCGGTTTGATGGCTATTATTAATTTCACTAGATTTTTCTTCATAGATACTTTTTGGTTTCCTTCATCATGAACTTCAAAAAGATCATTTCAATGAAAGCCTCTTTATCTTTTTCTCCCTTTCATGTATCATTTGTGTTATTTGATCCAATTATTAGCCATAATTGGTCAGACCAATTAGCCATTAAATGCTAATATAAATAATAAATGAGCTGAAAAGATAAAAATGCACCTGATGGGTCTCAAACCCGCCCAAGTTCCCTACCTCGTGAAGCATCCTGGAATACACTGTTTCATATACCCTGATGAAGTTTGTTCATTCAACATAAAATACAATAAAAGTAAATAATCAAACTGACGGGTCAAACCGATTAATCTGGCAAATTTGACCAGTGAACCGGATTTCAAGGTATTAGTGGTAGCGCTGTTCATATTTCGGTTGAACTGAACTGATTTAATTCAGTTCAAAATAATTCAATTTTGATAATTAATAATTTTATTGTTAAATCAAATTAAAATATTAAAATTGTTAGGGTTCAATTATTGACTTTGATAATAAAATATTAAACTGAACCGAAACAGAACTATTGTTATAATAATAACATTGATATGAATTTATCCTTTTATTTTCTATTATTTAATTGATATTTGAAGGTCAAAAATTATTATCACACTATTTAATAAATAATTGTTTAACAAAAAAAACAAGTATTTATTTTTGACAGATTGTTATTAGTTCAAGTCGTTATTAAGTAAAATTTATATTAAAAAAATATAATCTTTTTTTTATTTTCAACCGAACCGAGAACAAAAAATTAATTTGGTCTGAAATTGAACAGCTTTAAATCGATTTGGTTTTCAAAGTTTAAAATATAAAACCAAATAATACTTTAATTTGATTCGGCTTTCAACCGAACCGGACCGATACATAGCCTAGCTAGTGGTTTACCTTTAATTCGATTTTTAACAGATTATGGTAATAGAATGAATAATCAATTTAATCAATTGATAATTTAAAATGGGAGTTCATTGTGTAAATATGTGTAATAGTTTATGAATTTAATTGAAGTTCTTAAAAGTGCGTCTAGGCCCCAAACCATGAAAAGAGGGTGAATTTATAATTCAAAATTATATAGTCTTGTATTGACTTCAAAAATTTTAACAGTTTGGGATCCAATTTTTTTCCACTGTTGATATTTTCTTAAATCTAATTGAACCTAACTATTATATAATTTTTATTATTATATTTTTATATCAAACATTATTCTTTTTTGATAGAAATAAAAAAATTAGATTGGAATACCTTAATTAATAAGGATTAATTGGCATTTTATTGAAAATACAAGAATAATAAATATTTTTATTAAACTTGAAAGGATTCTCTCAAAGCACGTAATTTATCAGAATTAAAATATCTAAACACTTTTTTTTTGTCCATACATTTATAACCACGACAACTGTAAGTTTCCAAACGATAACGTTTTGATTTTATTCAATAGAAAATCACATGCTTTGTTTCTGAATTTTTTTCTTCCACAAAGCCAATTTCCATGGTATACAATTCACCTGTTTTCTGTTAGCTTCGGTTCAATGTTTAATAAAAATAGAAATTAAAATTTTCAAAATTGAACTGAATCGCTACTTAAAAAAACAAACCAAACCAAATCAAATTTATAATTCAGTTCGATTTATTTGTCATACATTTTATTTATCAATTGTTATTATATATTCAACTAAATTTATATGTGATCTACAATATACTGAAATAATTCAGTTGGTTTGGTTCAATTTGAAAAAAATAAAAACTAAACCATTAATTATCGTTTTTTCAAAATTTGAAACTATATTCAACAATTTGTACGTTTTTATTTATACTCCAACTTCTTTTCACTTTCTTTCCATCTTTTGGATCTTACATTCTCCAGTTTCATTTTTGTCCGCAATTCGAACAGGTAAAATTGAAGAGGTGATGATATGCGCTAGATAGAGGGATGCTTACTCTCACTCAATATATCTCTCCGAGGAATGTTCATTGATCAATTTTTAAATTAGACTGAACCAAATTAAAAATATTTAATTTATTTAGTTTGAATTTCAAAACTGAATATCGAGCCATTTCATAATATTTTGGTTTTGGATAGAAAAATTTTATTTTGATACAGTGTGCTTGTAACCTGAAAAATCAATCATAGTATACAATTTTTAATTGATTTTGGATAATATGGTCTTAATCAACAATTAAACTGAGAAATCATTTGAAACGTAAAATAATTGATTCAATTCATCATAAAAAAAAGTCTCTAAAATGCAACTAAAGTCAATTTGAATATTTAAATATTAAATAAATAATATAAAATAGTAATTTTGCTTACAAATTTTTAGGATGTGATTTTATGTAATTACATCATTTATTAATGATATATTTTATCTTTACTACTGTATTTATACTTTTATTTTTAATTCGACCAAATAGTAAAGCATTATAATCGATAACTATTTTATCATTGTTCAGTCCAAATTGCCATAGAACCGAATCAGACCAACTTGATCCAATTTAAAATAAGTTGGTTTTGATTGTTAATAATTCGGTTGTAAAAAATATTAAGACTATAATATTCAATTATCAATTTTGATGATTCATCATCGATCGAATCGAAAATCAAAATATTAAATTGATTGTAAAGATAATAAATAAGATAATTTTAAAAAATCATTTCATATAATTTTAAAAACAAATTTACTCTTTTATATTATTATTTTAATATTTCGAGATTTATATTGAGTTTAGTAGCATTTTAGAAATTTATTTATGATAAACTTAATAAATTATTTTACGTTTTCAAATGATAATTCGGCACTTTATATATTTCATATTTTGCAGTTTTCAACTGTATTTATTTTGAAAAGTTAATAAAATAAATATAAAACAACCAGACATGCCTCATCGAATCTTGTTTCGTCAACGGCCCACTTTAGGCCTGTTCACACGGCCCAATAAGCACCATGCATTTGCGCTTTACCTTCTTCCCTCCCTGTCCATTTCACCTGATCCTCATTTCGAGAGAATCAGAATCAATGGAGGTCGGAAATATCGATCGTGACCGGAACCCTGGTTTTGACCGCGGGCGAGGGCGTCGAGCCGGAGATCAGAGGAACATCGAATTCTGTGACGCTATCTGAATCGACCGTTATATTTCTCCCGCGCTTGTCAGATTCAAAGCGTGAGACTGAAACTCAGATTGTAGATTCGAAGACGGTGACGAATGCTGAGTCGGTGAAGTCGCGGTTGGATAAGATCGTGAAGTCGATCGAGGAGCTGGAGCAGCTGGCGGCGGAAAATTAGTGCTTCCTGCCTTCGTACGAGGTGAGATCCGCTTTGAAATCGGTTTCGGATTTGGCGCCGAAGAAATAGTTCTTAAAAATGGTTTGTGCTTGAGCAAAACGGTAGCGGCGGTAAGGACTTAATCGGAGCCGAATACGACGGAGAAAGGGAGATTTATGGTGCATGAGTCGCCAGAGTTCAGGAGCTGAACTGGTGAAATTGTGGCGAAGGATACGGCTCGGAGGTAGGTGGCTTTACCATTTCTGATCTGGAGGGGTGTGAGTGGCGGAGCCAGGAAATAAAAAATTTAGGTTGAATTTGGGAAATTAAAAATTTCAATACATATAAATTTATTATATATATATACATTTTTATCATAGGTAAAAAAATTTTCGGTGGGTTTCGGGGAGGCGGCTGCCCACTGCCCTCAGTGAATTCGCCTATGGTGTGAGGTGAGATTGATTGGTGGGGTTAGGGCTATGTATGTGCACTGGCTGAGGAACTGCAAGGTATGGGCTGGGCTGTCATTGGATGTTGAGTATTGTGTGTTTTTGCTGGCTTCACATTAGATTAGGATTCATTATATGAAGAGGTGAGATTTTTAGTTGAGAGTGAGGAGCGGCCAGATCATAGAGGATTGTTTGGAGTATGAATGGATTCATGGGGATTTGAAGGAGTCCTGGCTTGATGAGTAAACGGACAACTGTTGCAATGTGGATGACTTCAAGCGGCTGAGAGCTGTTCAAGAGGCCGGAGATCACGATCGTAACCGGAACCCTAGCTTGACCGTGGGCGAGGGTGTAGAGCCGGAGCGGAGAGTCAAAATCGGATTTGGCGCCGCTATCCGAATCGACCAACGGATTTGTCGCTCTTTTCTCAGATTCAAAGCGTTAAACTGAAACTAGGATTGTAGATTCGAAGACGGCGACGGAAGCGTAGCCGGCGGAGTCGCGGTTGGAGCTGATCGAAGTCGATCGAGGAGCTGGAGAAGCTGGAGGCGGAGAATTCATGCTACCTGCCGTCGTACGACGTGAGAGCTTTGAAATCGGCTTCAGAGTTGAGGCAGGGGCTGGAGATTTCAAATTCGGGGTCGGAGCCGAAGAAGAAATTCTCGTTTAAGAACAATTCGGTTTGTGTTTGAGGAAACCGGCGGCGGCGGCGGCGGCGGCGGAAGGTACCTAATCGGAGCTGAATACGACGGAGAAAAGGATATTTATGGCGCATGAGTCGCGGGGGTTCATGAGAAGGACTGGTGAAAATGAAATGGTGGTGAAGGATAGGGCTCAGAGGCAGGTGAGTTTACTATTTCTGATCTGGAGGGATTGATAGAGTTCGGGCTATGTATGTGCATAGGTGGAGGAACTGCAAGGTGTGTGCTACTCGATGTTGAGAATTATGTGTTTGTGCTGGCTTCGCATAAGATTAGTGATTTTCGGTTGAGACTCTTAAGGTGAGGAGAAGACTGATCATAGAGGATTGTGGTGGGGTGAGGTTTGGGCGGTATTGTTTGAAATATGAATGGACTCATGGGGGATTTGAAGGAGTCCCGGCTTGAGGAGTAAACATGCAACTGTGGCGATGTGGATGATTTCAAGCGGCTGAGAACAGCTCAGCCGCTGAATCAATCTGTTCTTCTGTAGAAAAAGCGAGTTGGGGCAGTTGTGCTTATAACAAAATTAGCTGATGAAAATGGACCTGTTTATGAGTTATATCAGGATTGCTTCATGTTAGAAACCTATCTGGCCAAGCTAAGGACCGGTAACTTTCTGGTATATTTATGTTTTGATGCTCAACTTTTGTGATCTATAATCTCTGCAGTTGTTTGCTCTGCTTAAATGCTAATCACCTATTGGATTAAGTTCGTGAAACATAGAGTAGTTCCTAGCTTCCTATAGTATTTCATTGAATTCGAAAGGCGATAGTTTATTACATGATAAAGACAGTCCGTGATTGTTAGGATTTAAGAGTGTTGAAATTATTCTGATTATGTGGAAGTGAAATGATTATGGGCTAGCTTATGAGTACATGTCTTGAATTATGATGCACAGTCTAACTTGTTGCCCTTAGAGGAAATGTTCTGAACTTCTGGTCGCTGTAAACTTAGAACTTTTCTTATGAAATCTTATTTTTAAAATACTTTTTGTGCCATGGGTTTGAAAATTTCGGTAGCCGTATTTTTATTCCAAGTAAAAATTAAGGCTTTTTGTAGAAACTAGATTTGAAATTAATGTTTAATTGTTACTCTCAGTTGGAAATTCAGAAGGCTTCTAGATATTTTGCTTTGGATTTTGATTTGGTTTTTTCCTTTAAAGTGCAGTCTTTGCTAATTGCTATTTGTGGGATAATCCTGATATTTTATACTTTATGTTGATTTTGAAGGACTGTTCCACTGGCTCAGATAAGTTCTGATGTTCTTGGAGAGTTTGTAATGCAACAGGATATTATAGGAAAGGAAGTTGGTGAGATTCAGAAGCTTCTGATGGCTTTCCAGGTACTTTATTAATTTCTCCATGTTTCGGCTCTTTTTATATCAAACTTCCGACTTGTTCCTCTCTATCACGAGTTGATACACGTTGTTATATTACTCTTATGATAAATTATGTGTTTTTGCTGCATAATATATAGAGATACAAATTGACTTAAGTTTTTAGGATGTGCAAGTCTTTATGGGTTTAGTTTTGACAAACTCTAGCATAAGCAAGCGTCAGCATATTTAACAGTTGCACTGTAGACAAGTCTCGGCATACTTAACAGCCGCATTAGTCCACAGTCCACACGAACCACCCCAAAAGCAAGTTTTGTTTACTCTTAACTTCATTTGCACTACTTATAACTATGTTGGATATGAACAGCAGCGATCAGCACTCAGCAGTCTCATTCTTAACCAATCATCATAACTCAATCCTACATATAAGTTGCTTTGATTCAGATTGGGACTGGCTGGAAGTTATAATTAACAGTTTTGCACGTAGGTGTAAGTTGCTTTATTCATTTTTATGTCATGCGGGTAAATCATGTATTCAAAAAAAACAACTGGAATAAATCATACCCATTTCGAAATCTGGGAATTATTGGGACAACAAGCAAAGTATAGATGCCAAGGAATCAAGAGCCAAAGAAGGTATGTTTCCCAACACCTAGCGAATCTATGCAAAATTGAAAACTGAATTTAGTGCCAGTTCAGAACAACTGCAGATGGTATTACTTTTTAACTGTAGGGGTCACTTTGAAAAATATTTTAAGAAGTAACGTAGACTTTTTTTCAGAAAGGTGACTTCGAAAAAAATTGGAATAGTCAAACTAATGTCTAACACAACACTACAAGGTTGCAACAAACACATCACTGTACTCAAATTAAATAAACAAACCACTAGTATTATTGATAAATTTTCCAGAAAATTTTTAAATTTCAAAGTATACTTTGGAATCAAAATAACATAGAAATAAATATAATGTTACCAAGTAATTCTATTTTATTCCGAAAAATAAATATGAGGCTAAATTAGATATAGAGTAGGTTTCCTGTTTTATTCTCACCGCCTCACATTTATTTTATGAATAAATATATTGTGTGAGCTGGGTTGGCATCCGCACCAGTGCACAACCAAACCCCAACCTACTTCAACATCAAACTTTTTATCCCCTCTCCTCGGCGCTTCGCTTCTTGGCCGTAGCCATTATTATCATCCCCTTGTGCAACAAAGAAGAATTAAAAGGGCAAAGAAGCCTGAACAATCAAGCCATAAAAATTAATTTCTCTGATCAACCGGTGAGTGTGTCCGTGAGTAAGCTGCTCCCTCTCCCTACGATAACTTTTGTGTGGGGTCGGGTCTCTTTTGTGGTGACCCAGATCGCAGTTTTTCAAATATTGTTATATTTCCTTTTTTTTATTCCTCTAAATATAGTCCTACTCCTGAGCTCGCTTGTGTTTTTTATTTAATCATTTTTTTTCATATATATATTCTTTTGCAGAAGCAGTAATACTTGTCAGACCGCCGTCTCCTAAATCAATCATCATGTCTTCTTCTTGTTGGTATGAGTTGCCTGTAGACATCGGACACCTTATACTTGATCGATTGCCTGAGGTCGTCGAGCATGTCCGATTTGGTGCTGCTTGCAAGCATTGGTATGCAATTTCAAAACAATACCAGCAGCAGCATAGGCTTCTTTACTGTCGCAGGGCTCTTCCCATGCTTTTAGTTCCCTCGCCCGAAGCTCCAGCCAAACCCGACCCGCCAAAGCTCTGTGCACTTTCTTGGCTCGGCAAGTATTATCAAAATCTCAACCACCCTCTGCCTTTCGCCGGCTTTCAATACTGTGGTTCTAGCAATGGATGGCTCGCTACTCAAAACGAAGACTTCACATTCACCTTGCTAAACCCTTTCGCTGGTGAACTGCTTACCATACGTCTACCTGTTCTTAATGATACGTCGACTTCAGCAAAGAATGACAGGTTTACCACAAAACTCATTGTATCGCCTGCATCAATGCCGGATGACTTCACAGTAGTTGCTATCTATGGAGATGAGGGAAAACTTTCAACTATTAAGTGCGGAGAAGATTCCTGGTTCCGCCTTAATAATATACCCGACTTATTTTACACAAATATCATGTTTTATGCAGACAAGGTTTATGCGCTGGCTCAAAATTTCCAAATTGTAAGACTAAATGTTCATCTTCGCCCTCCGCCCTCCAAAATTATTCACCCAAGAGTTCAATACGTCCAAGGTTACACGACCTACTTGGTGGAATCTTCTTCGCCCGAACTTTTTCTGTTGGAGAAACATTTACGCTTCCTACCAGTTAACCGAGACTCTCAAGATAATGGAGATGGAGATGATGAGTGTCCCAGACGAAGGGATTCTCTGTTTATAAGTTAAAGCTAGACAAGAGTACCAGAGATGTGGTGGAAAGAATCGAAAAAAAAATTTAGATGGAGATGCATTTTTTGTGGGAGATAATGAATCAGTGTCCTTTCCAGCAACATGCTTTCCGGGTACCGGAGATGTGGTGAAAAGAATCGAAACAAAGAATTTAGATGGAGATGCATATTTTGTGGGAGATAATGAATCAGTGTCCTTTCCAGCAACATGCTTTCCGGGATGCAAGTCCAATTGCATCTATTTCACAGATTGTTACATTTATCATGATTATAGTGAACCTTTCGGATCCGAGGATGTCATGTGTTACGGTGTTGAAGACGGAAGTGTGGAAATTATTTCCTCTTTGATTCCACGCCATAGACGAAAGATGACACAGTCAATATGGATAGTGCCTCAATATCATCATAATATCATGTAGGTATAAGTTAAATAGAAACTAGTACAAATTTTTAGTCTTCGTTATTTATGGTGTTGCAATGAACAAAATATTTGTTTGTTAAAAAGTCTTTTTTTTGTGTGTATATGATAAACGATAATCTCCCTTTTTTTTATTTACTCTGATTTTTTAAAATACTCTAATAAACCATATTGTGCATAGTCTCCCCGTCCACCACTAAAAGGTTGAAGTAAATACCAATTGTACATGTCTTATTTTCTTTTCTTTGTTTGAAATGTTTTTTTTAGTGAGGTGTCTGATAAGTTCAGTCTCTCATGAGTGCTCATGTGACATTATTAAATTTGATTTAATTTCTATTTTTTAATAATTTTTTATGGATAAAAGTAGTATGATCATTATATTAGATACTTCATATAATTTACTTTTTTAGCGCTATGTGATATGTTTCTCAAAATAGAGAGTTGGCTCTAGGTTTTTATTTGAGATAAAATCAATCCAACAACTGTGATATGTTTCTCAAAATAGAGAGTTGGCTCTAGGTTTTTATTTGAGATAAAATCAATCCAACAACTCTTGAATTCTGACTCTAACATCACAGTAGTTTTCGAAACTTAAAATCAACCAATGACATGAACCATTTTTGAAACATGGGCATAACATATGAATGCATTAGGATTATTTGTGTTTGAGTGGCGGTAACTATTATAAAAGCAAAACATTGCATATCAAATATCGCTAAATTAAATTTGGACACAATACATTAAACACAAACTAATTAAAATTTATTAAACAAACTTCAAACTTAACACTAAATTAAACATGAGGCACAACTAAAAAATCAAATGGATACAAAACGGAAAAAATAAAGACATAACCATTCTTATTTGGATCTATTTTTAATTTTAATTTTTCTCTTTTGCTGCGTTAGCCACGATTTCGGTTAACCACGCATCTGCCACTGTCGCGATGATCTTTCATGTTTATTTTGCTCATAAATAATCGGTCATTTGTTGCATGGAAAAGTTTTTTCTTTCTGATATTTTACTTTCTGGTGGTTGATCACTTTTTGAAGGGTGTTGAGATTTTCATGACAGATGTTACAATAGCCATTGTCATCTCGAGGCTCTCCGTTGTCACCATAATTAGTACCGACGCCTAAGCGACCTTTCTTCTTCTCATCTTCATCATCTACATCACCAGCATTTTCAAAATCACCACCTTGATCTTCTACACTACCATCTTCAAACTTATTCTCTTCTCTCCTCATCATTTTTTTTTCAATATACAATTAATTTAATCAGAACTTTATTTTCTACAAATAAATTTGACTTGATTAAAATTTAGAATACACAATTTTGCACTGTCCAAGTTTATTTGATTACAAACTGTTTAGATGAGAGGTTTTTATACTAATCAATCTAAAAATGAGTTGCTGAGATTTATTCGGTTTGATGGCGAATATTAATTTAACTAGATTTTCTTTATAGCTGCATTTTGGTTTCCTTCGTCATGAACTTGAAAAAGATAATTTCAAGGAAGCCTCTTTATTTTTTCACTCTTTCATGTGTCATTTGTGTTATTTGATCCAATTATTTGCCATAATTGGTCAGATCAATTAGCCATTAAATACTAATATAAATAATAAATGAGCCGCAAAGGTAAAAATGCACCTGATGGGTCTCAAACCCGCACAAGTTCGCTACCTCGTGAAGCATCCTGGCATAAACTGTTCCATATACTCTGATGAAGTTTGTTCATTCAGCATATAATATAACAAAATAAATAATCAAACTAGCGGATCACACCGATTAATCTGGCTAATTTGATCGGTGAGTCGGATTCCGAGTCATTAATGGTAGCGCTGTTCATATTTCGGTTGAACCGAACTGATTTAATTCAGTTTAAAATAATTCAATTATGATGATTAATTATTTTATTGTTAAATCAAATTAAAATATTAAAATTGATATGGTTCGATTATCGGTTTTGATAATAAAATATCAAATTGAATCAAAACAGAACTATTGTTATAATAATAACATTGATATGAATTTATATTTTATTTTCTATTATTTAATTGATATTTGAAGGTAAAAAATTGTTATCACACTATTTAATAAATAATTGCTTAACAAACAACACAATTATTTACTTTTGACAGATTTATTATTAGTTCAAATCGTTATTAAGTAAAACTTATATTAAAAAATTTAATCAGTTTTTCAATTTTTGACCGAACCAAACCAAAAAAATTAATTCGATCTAAAATTGAACCGGTATAAATCAATTTGGTTTTTGTTTTTGAAAATACAAAACCAAATAATAGTTTAATTTGATTCGGCTTTTATCCAAACCGAACCGATAAATAGCCTAGCTAGTGGTTTACCTTTAATTCGATTTAACAAACTATGGTAACAGAATTAATCATCAAATTAAAAATTTGGTAATTTAAGATGGGAGTTCAGTGCCTAAATACGCAAAATAGTTTATGAATCTAATTCAAGTTCTTAAAAGTGCGTATAGGTCTCAAACCATGAAAACATGATGAATTTTAAAATTAGATAGTAATATCAAAACTATTAAATTAAGAATAGTATGTAGCTCATGTTTGTACTTTTCACTTTCTTATAATGTGAATTGTTAGGCTAGCATTCCAAAATTTAAAGAAAAAAAAATAAAAACTTAAACTATTTCTGTATTCAGTACAATAAAATTAGTAAGCATCCATCCAAAAGGAAGTGATTTTGTCAAAAATTAAATAGATTTTTATGTGAATTATGTATGAATTAGATAAACGAGTCATTGTAACTATACAACTATAAATTGGAGATTGACTATTAAAACTCAAAACTATATATTCTTGTACTGGCTTCAAAAATTCTAACAGTTTGTGATTCAATTTATAAATGTTTTTTTCTGATTTTGATATTTTATTAAATCTAATTGAACCGAACTATTATATTATTTCTCTAATAATATTTTTATATCAAACATTATTTTTTTGACAGATATAAAAAGATTAGACTGGAACACCCAAACGGAACAAAAATAAATGTACATGATTAAATTCGGTTTTAAAACTTTTACGGTTCATTTTTCAAACTAAATCTAACCAAACCAAAAATCGAGCCTCCTTAATTAACACCATTTTTTGCAATCAAACAATATGAATTGAATGGGTCGGGATGGCCTTAAGTGATTTAGACTGGGACTGGCTTAAAGTTGCATTAACAGTTTTGTACCAATTTGCTGACCTGTGTGAGTTCAGTTTTGTACGCACGTATAATTTGCTTTAATTCACTCCCATGTGATGTGGGTTAATCATGTATACAAAATCTTTGCAGGAGCAACAACAAAAACAAATGGAATCAGTCATCCTCCCCAGAGTCTTTGGACAGCAAGCCAAATAAATATCCCAAGGAATCGAGCTTCAAAGAATGTATGTTTTCCAAAACTATATGAAAACTTAGTGCCGAGTAAGCTCAGATCAATTGCAGAATCTATTACTTTTAACTATAAGGGTCACCTTGAAAAAGATCTTTAAAAAGTAGATTACATTTATTTTTATAAAGGTAACTTTGCAAAAAATCCAAATAGTCAAAGTACTGTCTAACACAACACTAGAAGAGTAGAAGGTTACAATAAACACATCACTCAATAATAATTAAATAAGCAAACCACTAATAAAATTAAAAAAAAATTCAGAAAATATTTCTATATTCCCCTGTTTTTATTTAGGAATCAAAATAATGAGGCAAGATTATTAGGTATAGAGTGAGTTTCCTATATTATTCTCACCGCCTCACATTTATTGTATTTATAAATAAAATGGGCAGTGTTCAACTGTTCATCCGTACCCCTCCACCACCACCAAACCCCAACCTACCTCAACATCAAACTTCTCACCCCCTCTCCCTCCTCCGTCCTTCTTGCTATAATTTGCTCATAGCCATTATCATCACCATCTTGCAGCAAAAGAAGAATTAAGAGAGCTAAGAATCCTGAGGAATCAAGCCAAAAAATTTATCTTCTGTGACAATTCTCTAACCAACAGCAACAGGTGAGTGTGTCAGTGAGTAAGCTGCTACCTCTCTCCCTCTCCCTCTCCCTCTATGCTCCGCTTCAGCTCATTATGGTGATCTTTTCCTTTTTAGGTATTTTGGATTGTTGGTAGGCATGATATAAATATATTCATTGAAGAATTTTAAATACTGTATTATACACAGTCATAAGAGAAGTGCGATGTGAAAAGTCTGCCTTTTCTATTTGTCCAGTTTAGTCACTCGCGCCTAATTCTTGCTATCATGAATTTGTCTGGTTCGGGTCCGGGTCTTCTACAGTGACATCTTTTATGTGGTTTTTTTAAAAAAAAATAGTATACAGTAACTTTTGTATGGATTTGTGTCTTCTACAGTTCGTACTGGTTACTTACTGTATACTTTCTTTATTAACTAGTGTTAAGATTTTTCAAATATTAGTTTATTTCCTACTTTTTTTTTCTCTAATTCTAGTCGGACAAGAATTTCTCAATCCTCCTGTATAAACCTCCTTTGCAAGCTTGCGTTTTTAATCGTAATCACTCCTTTTTCATATATATTCTATTGCAGGAGCAATATTGCTTGTTCGACCACCTTCTCCTAAATCAATCATAATGTCTTCTTCTCCTTGGTCTGATTTGCCGGTAGATATTGGACACCTTATACTTGATCGATTGACTGAGGTCGTCGAGCATGTCCGATTTGGTGCTACTTGCAATCACTGGTATGTCATCTCAAAACAATACCAGCATAGGCAACGCAGGGCTCTTCCCATGCTTTTAGTTCCCTCGCCCGAAGCTCCGGCCAAACCCGACCTGCCAAAGCTCTGTGCACTTTCTTGGCTCGGTAAGTATCATCAAAATTTCAATCACCCTTTGCCTTTCACCCGTTTCCGATATTGTGGTTCAAGTAATGGATGGCTCGCTACTCAAAACGAAGACTTCACCCTCACCTTGCTATACCCTTTCGCTGGTCAACTGCTCACCATTCATTTACCTGTTCTTGGTGGCCCGTGGCTTGCGAGAAAGCATGACTTTCTTACCAAAAAACTTATTGTGTCGCCTACATCAACGCCCGATAATTTCACGGTGGTGGCTATTTATGGGGATGCAAGAAAACTTGCAACCATTAAGTCAGGAGAAATGTCATGGTTCCGCTTTAAAAAGATACCCGACATATTTTACTCAGATATCATGTTCTATGAAAATAAGATTTATGCGGTGGGTCAAAATTTTCAGATGGTGAGACTAATTGTTCATCTACGCCCTCCGCGATTCAAAATTATTCACCCAGGAGTTGAATCCGTCAAAAGTAACAAGACATTTTTCGTGGAATCATCTTCATCCGAACTTTTTCTATTACAGAAACATTTACGCTTCTTACCGGTTAATCAAGACATCAGAGAACAGGCCATGAATCAAGGCCATCGAGATGGAGAAGAAGAAGATTATATATATGCTAGAAGATGGACGGCAAAGGAATTCTGTGTTTACAAATTAAAGCTAGATAACACTGGAGCTGTGGTGGAAATAATCGAAACGAAGAGCTTGAAT
Organism: Kalanchoe fedtschenkoi; assembly: GCA_002312845.1. Taxonomy (NCBI): domain Eukaryota; kingdom Viridiplantae; phylum Streptophyta; class Magnoliopsida; order Saxifragales; family Crassulaceae; genus Kalanchoe; species Kalanchoe fedtschenkoi. The sequence goes on along the minus strand of NQLW01000024.1, from coordinate 4,177,940 downwards.
GGAGATGCATTTTTTGTGGGAGATAATGAATCCATGTCCTTTTCCGCAACATGCTTTCCAGAATGCAAGACCAATTATATATATTTCACAGATAATTACATTTATGATGATTATATTGAACCTTTTGGCCGAGAAGATGTCATGTGTTACAATGTTGAAGACGGGAGTATGAAAAGTATTTACTCTGTGATTCCACGCCATAGAAGAAACATGTCGCAGCCTATATGGATAATGCCTCAATATTATCATCAGGATAAGCTAAATGAAAACTAGTACAAGTTTATGAGTTGCTATGAACAAAATATCTCTTTGTTTAATAAATTATTTGTTAAATATTTAATGCTAATCTCACATCTTTCAGTTTACTCTTTCATATTACTCTCACCTGCCCTTCATGATCTCCTTCCACATGCTGGTTGCTTCAGCTTGCAGTATTTATTGAAGGATTGAAGTACCAAGTTTGGATGTCCTTTTTCTCTTCTTTGTTTGGAAGTTTACTTTTAATTAGATGAAAGTGTAATTCTCCTGGCGTTTGATTTAGTTTTGTTTGTTGCAGATTTGTGATGAATTTTAATAGTTGTGTTTTTTAAAATACAACAGTTTACTGAACAAACTACTAATTCAAAATTGTTGGGTTTGAGTTTTTAGCTAAGAGAACAAACATTAAGAAACTCTTCAATTGATAGTCTAATGGTTTGTGAACAATTTTATAAACATATGTATGTGGGACTCAACTATGAACTTTCATCATATACCAAATGATATGATTTTAAAATTATCAAATTTAGGAGTTGGCAGTAAGAGAGTTTTACAATAGAGAGACCATGTCTAGGTATAAAAAGTGATGCAAGATGATTCAAATCACACATCACTAAATTAAACTTGGAAATAGTGTAAATTAAACACAAATTAAAATATTAAACAAACTTCAAATCAAATAGTAAATTAAACTTACATACCACACTAAACACAAACTAAAAAAATCAAATAGACTCTGAAACCAAATTATAAAATTAAGGACACATTTTTGTTTCTTCTCCTCCATACATGTTTGTTTATTTTTTACTTTTATTTTTTTTCTATCCCCGCCAGCCAGCATATTGAGTTACCACACATCTGCCGGCATTTTGATGATCTATCTTGTTGAGTTTGCTCAGGAATAATCGTCCGCATTTGTCGCACAGAAAAAAATTTTCTTTGCGATATTTTTGTCTCTAGTGTTTGATTACTCCATGAATATCATTAAATTCACCGTGACATATATTACAGAAACCATTATTATCTCGAGGTTCTCCGTCACTATTATAGTTGGTTCCTAAGCCAAAACGACCTTTCTTCTTCACAGTCTCTTTCTTATCATCCTCACTGTTATCTTCACCACGAACATCTTCATTTTCAATATCACCTCCTTGATCTTCCACAACGTCATCTTCAAACTCATTCTCTTCTCTCATCATTTTTTTTTCAATATACAAACATAATTGTTTTTTCTATAAATAAATTTGCTTCAATTTATAATATAAACTTTTCACCCTTCAAGTTTTACTTGATTACAAAATGTTTGGATGACATATTTTTATACTGACCAACCTAAAAATGAGCTAATGAGATGTATACGATTTGATGGCTAAATTAACTTCTATAGATTTTTCTTTTCAGAAGAGAAGAAGTTGGTGGAATTATGTGGAATAATGGGATCATTTTGTAAACAAATGTCTTCGTTGGGCCTCCTCTAAAAGCTCTTTCCACTTTTGAGACAGCAGATACGTACAAATCCGACCTATCCGTTTCCTGGGCTGAATCGCCACGGCTACTACTGTTGTAAGTGAAACTCTTGCCGTCTTTGCAGCTCGCATTCACCACCGGATGCTGCGCAAGAGCCATTGCCGCAGTCACACCCTTCAGCTTCATCTTCTCATACAAGCTTCTTGTCCAATGCATCAGTGGGCACCGGATACCCAACTCGCAAGGTCAAAGACTCTCCACCATGTTCTTTCACACATCAGACTGCATTGTGGTAAAAGGAACAATAGTCGAGCCAGGGAGCGGCGGCAGAGGAGCTGCAGCCTTCGGTGTAGCTGAAGGAGCACGGAAGTTGTAATACTAGCGGCTTCCGCGCTCTTCGCCTACACCGCCAGAGCTTGAGAATGACATTGCTGATGGAAATCATAATGAAGAGCGGACATGATGATGCCATTCTGGAGCCCAATTGTGCGTGTCCAGATTGTGAAATGGTCAAAGATTCAAGCTTTGAAAAAGGTAATTAAAATGGCGGAGAGTTGGCTGAGCGAAATTCGTGTCCATCTCCAGAGCTTGGCCAGAATTCTGCTTTTACAATATAGCTCTGTTTTGCTGATCATCTTAGTTTAATCGTACATCGGAGCTCCAGCGAGGTCTGACAAAGTTTGGAAGAGAGGTTTGGAGGCGCGTGCCTGCCTGTTTTGTTAGAAACTACTGAACGACGTAGTTCCATCATGGATAATGATGCTCCTCTGATGCGCGGTTTTTCGGCACTTTTTATATTATATTTTTATTTTTGCAATTTTCAACTGTAGTTATTTTCAAAAATTAATTAAATAAATAGAAAACAACCATACAAGCCTAGTTGAACCCTGCGTTTTCAAAAGCCCATTTTGGGCCCAACAAGCCCATACGTTTGCTCTCCGTCTTCTTCCCTCCTCCATTCCATATGATCTTCATACAGAGTGAATCAAAATCAATGGAGGCCGGGAGATCCCGATCGAAACCGGAACCCTAGTTTGGCCGCGGACGAGGGCGTAGATCCATAGCGCAATTAAATCTCCACCAAGTATGGGTTCAGAGCTCGACCAGAGTAAAATCTGATTCGGCGCCGCTATCCGAATCGACCGACGCATTTCTCGCGCGCCTCTCAGATTCAAAGCGTGAGATTGAAACTCAGATTGAATATTCGAAGGCGGTTTTACGCGGAGTCGGTGGAGTCGTGGTTGGAGCAGATCGCGAAGATGATCGAGGAGCCCGAGAAGCTGGCGGCGGAGAATTCATACTTCCTGACGTCGTACAAGGAGCCGGAGAAGATGGCGCGGAAGAAGTTATCGTCCAAGTATAATTCAGTTAAAAATGGTTTATGTTAGATCAGATCGATGGCGCCGGAGGGGGTTTAATCAGATCTGAATATGGTTGAGAAAGGGAGATTTATGGTGCATCAGGAGAAGGACTGGTGAAAATGGTGGTGAAGGATCTTACCAGAATCAGAGCAATTCAGGTTGCCAGAACTGTGAGGAAGAACCAGGGCAATTGGTGAAGAAGGAGTAAGCCTGCAAGTCTGTGTGCTGCGTTTTATGTGAAACGCAGCGTCGAAGGAAGGCGCGCTCTGCATTCAAGGGAAGAGAAGAACGGTGTCGTTTCGTTGTTCTTCCTCCTTTAGCTTTTCCCTCTCTCAGTATAAAAGCCCTGAAATCGTGAAAACAGATTTACACAATTTACTTTCGATCTGTTCATCAATGAAGCTAGGGTTCTCCATTTGAGTAAGTTCGAAGTTTCAATTACGTTTCTAACAAAGGATAGGGGTTGGAGACCGGTGAGTTTACCATTTCTGATCTAAGGGGTGTGAGGTGAGATTGATTGGTTGAGATAGGGCTATGTATATGCACAAGTCGAGGAACTGCAATGTGTGTGCTGGGCTGTCTCTCGATGTTGATAATTGCGTGTTTTAACTGGCTTATCATAAGATCCGGGTGTGATTTTTAATTGAGAGTGAGGAGCAGACGATCATTGAGGATTATGGTGGGGGTGAGATTTGGGCGGTATTGTTTTGAGTATGAATGGATTCCTGGGGATTGAAGGAGTCCTGCCTTGATGAGTAAACGTGCAACTGTTGCAATGTTGATGACTTCAAGCGGCTGAGAGCAGTTCAGTAGCCGAATTGATCAGTTCTTCTTCAGAAAGAGCGAGTTGGGGGCAGTTGTGTTGATAGCAAAATTAGTTGATGGGATTGGAGCTGTTTATGAGTTATATCAGGATTGCTTCCTATAAGAAACCTATTTGGCCATGCTAAGGACTGGTAACTTTCTGCTATACTTATGTTCTGATGTTCAACTTTTGTGATCTATATAATCTCCGCCGCTGTTTGCCCCGGTAAAATGCTACGCACTTGTTGGATTTTTTGCCTGGAACATAGAGTATTTCCTAACTTCCTATAATATTTTACTGAACTCGAGAGACGATTGTTTATTACATGACAAAGACAGTTCGTGATTGTTTGGATGTAAGAGTATAGTTTTACTCCGACAATGTGGAAGTGAAATGGTTATTGGCTGGCTTATGAGTACACGTCTTGAATCATGATGTGCAGTCTAACTTAACTGGCTGCCCTGAGAGGAAAGGTTCCAAACTTCTGGTCGCTGTAAAATCAAAACTTTTCTCATGAAATCTTAGATTAAATTAATTTTTTTGCCATGGGTTTGACAATTGCGGTCACCATAATTTTTTTCCAAGTAAAACTTAAGGTTTTTTGTGTAGGAACTAGTTTTGAAATTAATGTGTAGTTGTTACTCTCAGTTGGAAATTCGAAAGGCTGCCAGACATTTTGCTTTGATTCTCCTTTGATGCACAATCTTTTGCTAATTGCTTTCTGTGGGATAATACTGATATTTATACTTTATGCTGCTTTTGACAAATTTTTCTGCAGGCTCAGATACATTTTGAGGCTCTTGGAGTGTTCGTGGTGCAAGAGGATATTATAGGAAAGTAAGTCTGTGAGATTCAAAAGGTTCCGTCGGCTTTCCACGTAACTTATTAACTCTTTTTATATCAAACTTCTGACTTGTTTCTCTCTATCTCGAGTTGTTCCAGGAAGTTAGAGTACTCTTATAATAAATTATAAATGTGTTTTTGCTGCATAATACGTAGATACAGATATAAATTAAGTTTGTTGATTTCTCTACTATGTGCAAGTCTTTATTGGTTTAGTTTTGACAAACTCTAGCATTAGCAAGAATTGGCATACATATCTCCAGTTAACAGTTGCATTATAAACAAGGCTCGGCATATACGTCTTCGCTATTTAACAGCTGCATTAATTAACCTTCTGGTCTAGCTACTCCCCACCGACCACCCCCAAAAGCAAGTTTTATTCACTCTTTACTTCATTCGCACTACTTAAATAGGTTGGATATGAGCAGCAGCAAGCAAGCAGCATTCTCACACTCCTAACCAATCATCATAACTCAATCCGACATATAAGTTGCTTTGACTCAGATTGGGACTGGCTTAAAGTTATATTAACAGTTTTGTAGGTAAATTTTTCCTGACTGGTGAGTTCAGTTTTGTACTACATATAAACTGCTTTAATTGTACGTACATATCAGTCCGGATTGAGTTTTGTAGGTTCAGTGGAACTCAACGGTAGTTCAACAAAGTTATCTTAAAGCAATTGTACGTACATACGTTCAGTCTTTGCAGGAGCAATAACAAAAGCAATTGGATCAACTTATCGCCATTTTGAAATCTGGGAATCACTTGGACATCAAGCCAAATACAGATGCCAATGAATCGAGAGCCAGAGAAGGTACGTTTCCCAAAACCAAGCCAACCTATTTAAAACTCAATTACATCCGTGTAAGCTCAGAACAACTGCAGATGGTTTAAAAATTAAATAAACAAACCACTGACAGAATCAATAAATTTTTCAGAAAATTTCTAAAGTCCCCTTTCTATTTAGGAATAAAATTACGTAGAAATAAGGGCATCCCCATCGAAACAAATTTAAAAGTAAGTTTGTGTCATGCCACGTAGGATTTGTGTCATGACAATTCATTTTGTCATAAATTTATTTTTAACAAACTTACATCCACATTGAAACAAACCTTTCAAACCTCTACGCATGGACACACTTGTCATATTATCATTTTTCTGCCCTTTTATATTACAATAAATTATAAATTTTAAAATTTAATAAATATTTGATTGTTTATAATTATTTATTCATATTATTTTTTTCTTAACATTTATGTAATAAAAAATTACATAATTAAAATTTTTCATTAAAAAATCAATCTTTAATCACGTTTGGTAGGATGAAACGTGATTAAAGCTTTTTCACGAACCGCTTCGTGCAGACGAAGCTACTTTGTGTCAGAAAACCACAAACCACCTCCCACATCAGCACAAACCGCTTTATACTCTGACACAAAGCGTTTCACAAAGCTTCAATGGGATGCCCTAAATTTGTAAATAACCATGTAAAATTATGAGGCAGAATTAGAATTAGATATAGAATGAGTTTCTTATTTTGTTTTCTGACCGCCTCACATTTATTTTATGTATAAATATTATGTGTTGTGCTCGTTGCGGTTCCGCACCACCAAACCCCAACCTACCTCAACATCAATCTTTTCGTCCCCTTTCCCTCTCAGTTCTTCTTCCTGCTATAATTTGCCCAAAGCTATTATCATTACCATCTTGCAGCAAAAGAAGAGTTAAAAGGGCAAAGAAGCCTGAAGATTCAAGCCAAAAAAATTAATAATCTTCTTCGATAATTCTCTGACCAACAGGTGAGTGTGTCAGTGAGTAAGCTGCTCCCTCTCCCTCATATGGGTCTTTTTACTTTAGCGTACGGTAACTTCTATGTGGTTCGGTTCTTCTTTGCGACCCAGATCGCAATTTTTCAAATATTAGTATATTTCAATTTTTTTATTCCTCTAATTATAGTCCGATTAGAATTTCTCTCAATCCACCTAATCATCCTTTTTTTCATATATATATTTATTTTTTTACAGGAGCATTATTACTTATTAGACGGCCTTCTAAATCAATCATCATGTCTTCTTTTAATTGGTCTGATTTGCCGGTAGACATCGCACACCTTATACTTGATCGATTGCCTGAGGTGGTCGAGCACGTTCGATTCAGTGTTGCTTGCAAGCACTGGTATGCAATCTCAAAACAATACCAGCAACAACTGCAGCATAGGCTTCTTTATTGTCGCAGGGCTCTTCCCATGCTTTTAGTTCCCTCGCCCAAAGCTCCAACCAAACCCGACCCGCCAAAGCTCTGTGCACTTTCTTGGCTCGGCAAATATTATCAAAATCTCAACCACCCTCTGCCTTTCGCCGGCTTTCGATACTGTGGTTCTAGCAATGGATGGCTCGCTACTCAAAACGAAGACTTCACTTTCACCTTGCTATACCCTTTCGCTGGTGAACTGCTTACCATTCATTTACCTGTTCTTTATGGCCCGTCGATTTCAGGAAAGCATGACAGGTTTACCTCAAAACTCATTGTATCGCCTGCATCAACGCCGGATGATTTCACAGTAGTTGCTATCTATGGAGATGAGGGGAAACTTGCAATCATTAAGTCCGGAGAAGAGTACTGGTTCCGCCTTAATAGGATATCCGACTTGTATTACACAGATATCTTGTTCTACGCAGACAATATTTATGCGCTGGCTCAAAATTTTCAGATGGTAAGACTAAATATTGATCTTCGTCCCCCGCAATTCAAAATTGTTCACCAGAGAGTTGAATACGCTCAAGGTGGCATGACATACTTGGTGGAATCGTCTTCTTCTGAACTTTTTCTATTGGAGAAATGTTTACGTTTCTTACCAGTTAACCGAGGAGATGGCTCCAAAGATCATGAAGATGTAGATGATGAGTATGTATATCCCAGACGATGGATAACGAAGAGCTTCTCTGTTTATAAGTTAAAGCTAGACAAGAGCACCGGTGATGTGATGGAAAGAATCGAAACAAAGAGTTTAGATGGAGATGCATTTTTTGTGGGAGATAATGCATCGGTGTCCTTTCCAGCAACATGCTTTCCAGGATGCAAATCCAATTGCATATATTTTACAGATTGTTACATGTATAATGATTATAATGAACCTTTCGGATCAGAGGATGTCATGTGTTACGGTGTTGAAGACGGGAGCATGGAAACTATTTACTCTTTAATTCCATGCCACAGGCGAAAGATGGCGCAGTCAATATGGATAATGCCTCAATATCATCATTAGTAGTAACAGTCATTTTATATGGTGTTGCAATGAACCAAATATTTATTTTTTAAATAATCATTTTTTTGTTGATGCTTAATGATAATCTCATTTTTTTTCCAATTTATTCTCTTGGAACAAGCCATTCATTGAATTGTTGAAGAAATATGATTGTACTGATTGGATGTCTTTTTTTTTGGAAAGTTTTTTATTAAGATGTGTCAGCTGTTCTATGAAAATGCACTATAATGTTTATTACATATAAAATGGTATGATTAGATATGTTGACATGTTATTATTTAGTAGACATTATAGTAATATTGTGCAACTAATACTTGCTGTGCCCACACAAGTTAGACACTTGTTGGATCCGAGTTTCTACCTATGGGAACATCTATCAAAGAACTCTTGAATTCTGAGTCATTAGAAGTTTCTATAATTTGGAATCACATCTATTTGTATGATTATAAAGACTAACATTCATCCACAATCTTATTGTATTTTGCTAATCAGATATCATTAAATTAAACTTAAATACAATACATCAAACATGAACTAAAGTTATTAAACAAATTTCAAATCAAACGGTAAATTAAACATGGGGCACGCCACACTATCTTATTTCTCATTTTCATGTAGTTTTTTTATTCTTATTTTTTTACTACACATCTGCCACTGTCTCGGTGATCTTTCATATTAATTTTATTCAGAAATAATCGATCGCATTTGTCACAAGGGTAGAATCTTTCATTGCGATATTTCTCCTTTTGATGGTTGATCACCACCTAAAATTTTTGAAAACAACATGACAAATGTTACAGAAGCCATTGTTGTCCCGAGGTTTTCCTTCAATATTATAGTTGGTCCCGAGGCCAAAACGGCCTTGCTTCTCCACAACTTCTTTCTTCTCATCCTCATCATTATCTTCATTAGCAGCATCTTCATTTTCAAGCTCACCACCTTGATCTTCCATAGCACCATCTTCAAACTCATCCTCTTCTCTCCTCATCATTTTTATCAATATAAAAGTAATTTAATCAAAATTTAATTTTCTATAAATAAATTTGCCTTCACAAAAATTTACCATACACAACTTTTCACCCTTGAAGTTTTACTTGATCGCAAAATGTTTATGTGAAGATTTTTATACTCCTCAACATAAAAAATGAGTTATTGAGATTTATTCGATTTGATGGTTGATAATAATTTAACTAGATTTTTCTTTATGGATACATTTTGGTTACATTCAAAAAGATAATTTCTAGAAAGTCTCTTTTTTTAGCCTTTCTTGTGTCATGTGTGTAACATGTAAAAATTAAGGGAAAAAAATAGCAAACTATTATTGAAATTTAAGGGGTACGTCAGGGGTTTAATGTAAGTGGGAAATGAGAACTGAACTATCAAAAAATTCAATTATTTGTATAAACCATTAAAGAGGAAATGAAATCTTCTTGCTCTACTAAAAAAAGTTTCTATTTGTACAAACGAACATTCATAAATATATTCGTATTTATTCATTCCATACTATAAAAGAAGAGGAATATTGTCATAATACAAAGGGTAAAGTAACTACGAGAAATTATAAACAATTATGATGACATTAACTAATCTCTACTATTTATTTTTAATTCTTGTTTATTTTAAAATTTTTAATATATTTTCAACTTAATAGTGTAGATGGAATTGAATTTTTTTGGCTTGCACATGTAAAAAATTTTCTAGTATCACCCAACTTCAAAAATGGATTTCTTTGAAAATAATTAATTACGCTGTTAACGTCTTATTAACATTGTTTTCACATTACAGATTAAAGAGATTAACAGTCTTAGGTAAAAGTTAACAATGTAACTCTTTAACTATACATTCATTTAATTATAAAAAATAATTTTATAGTTTTAGACACGTTTAGTTGTAGTGCGGATAATAATAATAATAAGGTAAATAATTCCACCTATTTGACACTGTTATAACTTCAAGCTCGTTTGCACATTGTATTTTATGACCATATGTTAGTTGTATTTTTTTAATAAAATCAGGAATTCATTAGAACTTATCATTAAATTAGAAATTGAAGTCTAACAAAAATTTATATTGTCACCCCATCGTGTTGATGGAAAAAAGAAAATCTACATTTCATCTTCATAAATTATCTCTCATAGGAATAGTAAATAGTTTATATTATATGTATCTTATTGTATATTAGCGCCTAACTTGAAGGATGTGGTAAACTTTTTTGCTATTTGTATGTGAAAATAATGATAAAATAAAAAGTAAATAGTCAAATTGACGAGTCAAACCGATTAACTTGGCTAATTTGATGAGTGAACCAGATTCGGAGGCATTATTGGTTTACGTTTGATTCAGTTTTACTAACTATGGTTTCAATTAAAAATCGATCGTATCATCAATTTAATTTGAATAGGTAATTTAAGGATGGAGTTCAGTGTGTAAATAGATAAAATAGTTTATGAATCTAATAGATGTTTTTGAAAGTACATAGAGGCCCATACAAAGACCGTTAATTTTAAAATTAGATAATTATGATCATAATTTTTGAATTGATAATAGTATGTAGCCCATATGTGTACTTTTTCGTTTTTTTTAAATGTCAACACTTAACTATTTGTATCCATATTCGGTAAAAAATTAGTATGTGAACAATGAATTACATAAACGAAGCCGTGTTTAAAATTAATTAACTTTTCAATACTAGTTAGTTTTTATTATACATATAAATAGGATATTAAAATTCAAACCACGTAATTTTGAACTTGCTGTAGATTGCCTCAGCAGTTCGGGATCCGATCCCTAAATGTTTTGTCCGTTTTGATACTTTCACATATCTAGTTGAACCGAATCATTATATTACATTAATTACTTCTCTTATATTATTGTTATATCAAACATTATTAATTTTTTTGAAAGAAATAAAAAGAGTAGATGTGAAAAACCAAATGGAACCAAATGATTCGGTTCAGATGAAAATTTCCAAACCAAATGGAACCATTAATATACTCCGAGTAGTAAAAATATCCAAAAATATATTTGAAGAATATGTAAATGCGTGTTTGTTTCCCATTTTATGTTTGCTAGAGAAGCTCATTGATAGTGCTTGAAAATTTTCATGACAAGTAAAAGAGATCGCGGATGAATTTGGGACAGTTTATGAGATCTCACCTATCACTCCATTTATTTGCATTAAAAAAATAGAATATATATTTGCGACAACATTAGACACGGTTTAATATCTCAATACGCAAACATATATTAAGATTTGAATTCAGTGTCAATAAGGTGAGTAACATTTGACTATATGTTCATACGATAATAGCTTTCCACCATCCCGCCTGGGCTGGTAAAAGCACTCACATGGATCTCCACATAGAGGTTAGGTTAGGTTCTTCCCATTTTTGAAAGGCTTATAATAATGTTTGCTTCTGGCACATATGACCATTTTAAGCTTATATAAGACATCAATATATACTTCTACTTGCCTGTCTCAATCTTAACATCTCTGCATTTGCTTCTGCAATAAACATGTGATATGTAAAAATGCCATTTGTAGTAAAAGTATACAAAGATCGATTTGAAGAATATATAAAAGCATGTTCGTTTCTTATTAATTTATTATGATTATTATTATGTGAATATATATAGAAGCTCACTAATAAAGGTTTAAATTTCTTAAAAACTTTCTGAATTTGTACACGAATTATTATTATGATCACGTGTGTGCCACCACATGTGAGAGACGGGCCTTAGGGTAAAAGTTGAGGGTTTATGTTGAGTTAGGGTGCGTTTAGTTTAGGGAAAATCTAGTAGAAATGAAAATTTGGAGGAAAATGAGAAAGAATTTCTTGTTTGGTTTAGAGAAAATAAGAAAGGACAAATTAGTTGGAAAAATATATGAAAAAATACATGAGAAATTTTAACAAAATAAAGAGTGTTTTACTACTTTACTATAAATTTTCACCCCTAACCAAACAAAAGAAAATAGAATAGATTCCATGAGTAATTCATTTTCCATCAAATTTTTCCTAAACCAAACACACACATAGAGAGAGTCTGTTAAGTGAATAAGATCGCGAGCTGAACTCAAAAGGAAGATTAATTGTCTTTTTTTAAAAAAAAATAAATAAATCTTGAAAATATGTTTTGAATAATTAGTCATTTTTAAATTAGTATCGAATTTTTTAATTATTCAATTTCACTCTATGAATTTGAATGAAAAAAACTCAAATTTATTGAGTTAATTTTTTTAAAATAGGAATACACAATTAAACCTTGGAAAATTAATATTTTATATCTCACTTTATCTTTAGTGGTGCCAATAATTCCCATCAAAACACATGATCAATTTTTTTAATAATTTAGAGCATAGTTGTTACAATCGGACCGGACCAATCGATTCATCTTTCCTAATTGATTGAAATTATGTTAAATCTCATACTTTTTTATTGAAAATGAACTCGCCAGGATTAGATCCTCCGCTCTATAGAGAGCTGGTCAACCTCTCTACCATTAAGGTACACAAGTTCATTTGATAATTCATATTATTAAGTAAATATATACTAAAAACAAACTATGATGAAACAGACCGGCGGTCAAATCAGACTGAGCCGTCTGTTCAATTGATAAATCGGAAATCTTCGACTCCCGATCTGATTTTGATAATTATGATTTGGAGTAATTTTTAATGAACCGGTGTCTAGCATGGAGTCTAATCAAATGTGACGCATGTTACTTTAAAAAAATCAAGACCACCCCATTATAAATCATGAGTCCATCATGTGTCACGGTCATAGGTACAAACGAGTGGAGTCATATAACTCCCCCTAAAATTTTTTTGTTTCAAAATTTCTATTTTATTTTAGGGTATGAGTTTAAAAACAAACATAACCAACCTACAATTAACATTAAAACAAACCCTCCCAAACTGAGAAGAATTTTTATTCCCAAACTGCAAAGCTAGTTTTGACTTTTGATGCAGTCCAAAACCACCTGATTTTAAACACCCGACAGTTATTTGAACTTTTCAAATTTCAACATTGAGTCCCCGCAAGTTGATGTTTGGGCTGGATTACTTCACTGATGAACTGCTCGAAACTGGTATAAGATGACCCTCCAACATCGATGGCAGCTTCACCTCTCCTCTTCCATTCTCCGGCATTCTCCCTCAACTCCACGCCTCTCCCTCCTCCCATCATCTCCCTTACGACCTCCGCAATCTCGCCCCGCTCCGCCTCAGCCCCGAGCTCCAACCCGACCCCCCAATCGGTGCATGCATATCGAGCATTCGTGTGCTGCTCAAAGTAATTCGGCCAGCATATCATCGGCACTCCCGCCGAGAGGCTCTCCAGCATCGAGTTCCACCCGCAGTGCGTCAAAAACGCTCCCACCGACGGATGGCTGAGCACCTCCTCCTGCGGGCACCAGCTCACCACCAGCCCCCTGCCCTCAATCTCATCCAAAAAATCTCCGCCCAGCTCCACCGAGTCGCCTCCCAGGACGTCAGACCTGACCACCCACAAGAACGCCTGCCCGCTGCCCGCCAGCCCCCACGCGAACTCCTTCAACCGGTCGTAACTCATGGTCGTGACCGATCCGTAGTTGACGTACACCACGGATCGAGCCGCTCTTCCGCTCAGCCACTCGACGCATTTCGCGTCCTCCTTCCATAGACTCGAGTTGAACGACTTGAGCTCGGTCGCGAGCGTGTATCGCTGAGACAATAGGGACAGCGGACCGATCGGGTGGATGCGTGGGTGTAGCTTCTTGAGTCCATCCAGCACCTTGGGCTCCAAGTCATCGTATGTATTGATCAGGATTGTTGGCGCGCTCAGGCAGTTTCGAACCTCGGTTTTCTGGGTGTAAAACAAGATGTCGTTCGGATCCGTTGTTCGGAGGACGCTCGGGAGGTCCTTGAGTCGGAGATCGGGCATGCTTGGGATCCAGTTGATTGTCTGGTCCAGAGTTCCGTCTGATGCAAAATTTCCATCTGCCACAAGAAAGCTAGTTTTGGTTTATTATTATCTTCATCAATGAACACATAATAATTAGCAACAGATTGCTCTGTTTTCAACAAAATTGCTCCACTTTTACTTAACGGTGTACAGTACTTTTACGGACGATATAATAATCTCTATCAATGAAATGATTATATTTAGTAACGAAATTGACCTGGAAGTTGCTGTGCTCAGCCTTTACTATTATCGATATGAGTAATTTTAGCAACAAATTATATAATCTTTTTATAATAAAACATTGATATTTAGCGACGGAATTGACTTTGAAGCTACTTCTTTTTTACCTTTGAATGGAACAATG
>NQLW01000024.1:4085547-4163224 GCA_002312845.1 Kalanchoe fedtschenkoi | reverse complement strand
TTGACTAATGGTTTCTAACCATATCCACAAATTTCAAAATCATATGCTTTTTTTTGTTAATGGGCGAGAGAGGACAAAAACAGAATGATAATCTAAGAAAGGGTTGAAAATGAGTATATTTTGACCTATGCACGATCTGTTAAAATATTATTTTTTTATTTTATAATATTTATAAGTAATACTTAAAATTATGAAATTTGGAAAAACTAAATTCTAAACCTCAAATCACATAAATCTAAAACCTCAAGTAGACAAATTTAAAACCCTAAAAAACTGAAAAATACTAAATCTTAAAATTTTAAATATTAAAACTCAAATATCACAAACTTCTAGAAGCCTAAAACATTAAAATGAAACTAATTTAATAAATATTTGTTGAAAAGAAAAAAAATGATTCTATTTAAATTTTCATTGATTTTTAAAAAATATTTTCTAAAAAATTTATTATATGTTTTGAGTTTTCTTAATTAAGATGATTGTTTCTCAAATTTTTAAATCAAATGATCTTTGAAATTCTAATATGTTGAACCAGACTCTATTAAATCTGGCTAAAGCGCTCTTTTAAACTCAAATATTTAATCAAATTTAAAACACTGCACATAATTGATTAATCTCGAAAAACTATTCGTAAAGTAATACGATTGCATATTGTTAATGTGTAACTATACATTATTGTAACTAATTTCAAATTAATCGTTCTAATTAATTCTCTAGGAGAGTGTAGAATTATTGGATTCACACTCAAAACTAATTGACAATGAGTGAGGAGTCCAACTATATATAAGGATCAATTTAGAGCTTCCACTGAGCGATGTGGGATAATACCACTATGCTCAACACTCCCCCTCGATGTGGGATAATAGCACTATGCTCAACACTCCCCCTCACTTGTCGAGGATCACTATACTCAACACCCCCTCACTTGTCGAGGATCACTATGCTCAACACTCCCTCTCACTTGTGAGGACCTATGTTAACCTCGACAAGTGGGACCTCGTGCGGACCTAGTTAACCGTCACGGGCATGTTCTAAGAGTGTGACCAAAACCCGCTCTGATACCATGTAGAATTGTTGGATCCACACTCAAAATTAATTGGCAATGAGTGGGGGAGCCCAACTATATATAAGAATCAATTTAGAGCTTTCATTATCGATGTAGAATAATACGACTATGCTATAGCGAAGAGAACACCAATTTCAAAGGAAAGAAATTTACACTCTTTTGGACGTATTATAAGTTGAAAAAGTCTAAACACACTCTACCACTCGGGACAAGATTTCTTGTCACATCCAGTAGTTCCAACTTACATGTAAAACAAACTACCCCGCCGATATTTCTCTCTCATTGTCCCCCGTTAGATATTTACATACCATTTTATCAGCATAGATAAGGACGGTGAAAATCGTGAAACAAATTAATCGCAATATTAATCAATACCATACAAGAAGATACAACGTGGTTGTATTTCGAAAAACGTCCTACGATCTTATAGCAAACACAAAGCTACAAAAATATTATATCAAGCCAAAACAGAAACCTGAGTGAACGAATATGTTTGGCATCCACCTTTCCTATACGTCCGCGAACGAAGCTAGATGAATCCATTATGAACAGAGAAAACAAATATCAAAATACCTTGGAAATGGAAAAACTAATATATTTTAAAATGATTTATTTAGGAGTGAGATGGAAACTCATCTTATAAATATCAATAAAATTATTAGGTGGAGAGGTCTGGTCGTAATGTTTCGAGGGCCTCTTGTGAGTGTAATGAAATGGGCTCATTATGGTTGCACGCGGTGAAGACTTGGCAGATCCATTATGGTTGTCCTCTTCCGACCTCCCTCTCTCCACTGCTTTTATAATCGAACATGATAAGTCGAATCTCCCTAATTCCTTTTAAAGTTCTCCTTTGTAGGCGCTTCGCGCCCTGCCGTTTTCCCGTGCTCGGGCTTGTCCGACATGTGGGTTCTTATATTGTCTAATAAAGCTTCGTCTTTAAAAAAAAAAATGAAATCGGCTCATTGACAATAAATGTTTATGTACAAGTTATAAAAATTGGATTTATCATCTCAAAGTATGTAAGTTAATATATGAACAGTTAAAATAACACTATTTTGAATGGATATAGAGACTTCAGAATTAAAGATATTAAAAGTTTTAGGTTGTGTTTGGTTTAGGAAAAATGGAAGAAAAAGGAAAATTTGAGGGAAAATTTGATGGAATCCGTTGTTTGATTTAGGAAAAATTAGAGATGGAAAACTAAATTAAAAATAAGATGGAAAATTTGAAGGAAATTTTGCTTAATTTAAAGAAAGTTTTTCTACTCTTATATAAAATTTTCACTCCAAACCAAATAAGGAAAAAATATAATGAATTTTATGAGGAATTCATTTTTCCTCATATTTTTCTTTCCCTCTAACTTTCCTCAAACCAAACACAGCCTTAGTGTATATGAATTTTAGAGTGTTTGCGCTTCATGATTTTAGTTTTAAATGTTTTCTATGTTTTAGGACTTAACGAGAATTTTTAAGTTTTACTGATTTTTGAAAATTCTAAAAAATTGAAATTTGTAACTCTGAATCTCTGATTATTTTGGAACAACCTAGATCGAATGCTAAAAACCACAAAAACCTAAAAACTTAAAATCCATGAAAACATTCAAATCAACCTCGTTTTAATTGGCTTTATATCGAACTCATATATCATGAAAGAATATATCCAACAAGTTCGGAAAATATTATATACTTATATATTTAATTTTTTTAGAATAATAATCATAAATTTGTTAATTTTTTGATAAAGAGTGGAGGAATTTATAACCATAAAAGATAAAAGAAAAAAAAAATTGTCATGGAGTGATAAAAAGTCAAGCAAACTACAATTGTTGGGTTGGTTATGAAATCTTGTGTGGGTGGTGAGTCATGGGCTTGTAGGTCGACAAAATTACACAAACGGATCAAATCATAAATAGCCTTGTGTACTTTACACATGCTCAACATTTGAAATCAAAGCTGGGTGAATGGAGAAAACTAAGGCTGTGTTTGGTTTAGGAAAATTTAGAGTGAAAATTTGGAAAATTTCATGTTAAAAGGCGGCCGTCTAGCCGCCTAGGCGCCCGATTAGTCTCTGGGCGTTCTAAAAACGCCCCGCCTAGCGCCTAATTATTTTATATATTTTATTTTTAAAATAAAATTAAATTTTATAGGTATAATTTTATAATTAATTATTAAATATATTATTAATATATATAACTCCGTCTAATTATCCGATTAATCCTTCCGCCTAATCCCCGCCTAGCCGATTCGTCGCTATGCCCCAAGCCAACCGCCTAACGCTTTTTTGAACACTCGTTTGATGTGGAGACTTGTTGGAAAAAAAATTGAATGGAAAAATAGAAGGACATATTTACCTTAACTTTTACTTCTATTTTTCCATTCCCAACCAATCAAATGGAATCTATTAAATTTTATTATTCTTTCAGTTTTCATTTTCCTAAATTTTTTTAAACCAAACACAACCTAAGAATTCTTGAATATAAAATGATATCTAATCTAATCATAAAGCTGCAAAGACCCCAAAAACTGAAATATGATTTGACATGAACTTTTGACGGCTCAGTATCATATGGAAAACTCTACTCTTACGAAAGTTCATCACTTGTGGATTGCTACAAACTATTATGAATAATATTGATTTCATTTTGGCCTTCAATTACAATTTAAAGAGAATGGAAAAAGTATTCCTCAGCTTAAATGTCTCAGATTTTTTGTATCTCATAGATGATTGGTGTTGTATTACTTCAAAATGTACCCTGGGAAGAATCGTTCCAATCTTGAGGGGATGAAGAATTCTTGAAGGTTGAACCCAAGAGGTCAAATCATTGAGGAAAAAAAAAACCTCGCAACAAAAATTTTGAAACATCTTATGGTTGCTCGGTGTCAGTAAATACGACTCTTACCTTTTGCATACAAAAATTGAGGACCCTCGCATTCATGTTGTTGCTTATTTCCTCATCATAGAGTAACTTTCTTATGTAATGCTCTAAGTCTGAACTAATCTGTATACATGTGTGACAGTTCAGAATGCCACGGTTTGAATTGATTGAAATTACGATTAAGGAAGAAAAAAGAATAACAGTACGCACTCATAATATTTCAATTCAAACCTTATTATATGATTGAAGCATTCACACAAACTCGTAGGTAGCATGAAGAGCAAGGACGACTATTATCATATGTAGGTGGATCAATCACCCAGGGCCTGCCCAGGAAAGGCCCCAAAAATCCCAATTGCAGACGTGATGAGGATTTGGAAATTTTGGTTTATCATTTTGGAGATTTTGCACTGATAAAAAAGATGCGGTTCTTAAGAAGGATGAAGAAGTATATCTTAAGTGTGAAGATGTTAGGAGTGTAAATAAAAATTGATAAACCGACGAATCGAATCAAATTGAACTGAACCGATAGGTTCGGTTCGGTTTGAAATGTTAGTGGTTCAGTTGCGGTTTCAAATTTTGAAAAATCGATTACTAATGGTTTAATTCGGTTTTTAATTTTTTTCAAACCGAATAAAATTAGGATTTAATATAAAAATCTACTATTTATTAGTTAAATTAGTAAATAAAGTTCATCAAAAAAACTAACCGAACCGAATCGATCATGTGGTTTGATTTGATTTAGTTTATAAGGCTAGCAGTTCAGTTTGGTTTTAAATTTTCTAAACCGATAACCAATAATTCGGTTTGATTTTTTATCAAAAATCGAATCGAATCATTACATCATTAGAAGATGTAATATTCAGTGAGCGCCAATTATCACCATTAAAACATATGATAAAAATTGTAATATTTTAATGGATTGTGTCCATCCACTTCAACCATGTCCAATCAGAGTTTGGTACATCTTAGTTCACAAAAATTAAATTTTAATTTTCAAATAATCATGTAGAAGATTTTGATTGGAAGTAGCATATGGTCGACTCAGTCCATTTGAAAAATAATTTAATTTAATTCTAATAATTAACATTGAATCTAATTTAATTGATAAAATACTTTAAGATGGATGAATTATAAAGCTACTTGTGAAGTTTTGATTTTTCTCCAAACTTTGAAACTTTCATCAATAGTAATGATAAAATATATATGATGAATAAATAATTGCTTTTCATGTTATTTTTGGAACCCTGTAATAATTTTGCTTCTTCTTGCAGTAGTCATTTTCAACTACATCATCCGCTGTCTTCATGCGTCATTCATCACGCGCAATAATAATAGTCCTCTCAGAGTAATGAATGCTCGTCATGTCACATTTTTTCTATAGATTTTTGGAAGCTGTTTGCACATATACCTATGAAATCATGTATGGTAAAAGTATCCAAAGACCCTTGTAAAGGATATAAATGCGCGCTCGTTCTTTTATTTTTACTAGAGAAGCAAGCAAACTTACACGACTTCAGATTTTTTTCAGTGTGTGCCACAGGTGAGACGTGATTTGGAGTTCAAAAACCATGAGTCGGAAATTATGGCAAAAGTGAGGGTTCAGGTTGAGCCAAAGAGAGTCGTCTGAGTGACTGAGATAATTAGGAAGACTAGATAGTTAAACTAGTGAAATTAGTAATCCTAGTAATTACTAAATTTAACCCTAATATGTAATTTTATATCCACTCCAAATTGATTAAAATACAAATTTAAGATGATGAATCTCAATGTTACTCACTCTAAAGCTGCTTACCATAAAAGATGATAATTGAAAATAGGATCATTAGTGACTCTCTCTTAAAAACATAGGAGTCCATCCATGTCATTTTCTGGCGGGAGTTTTTTTATTTTTGGAACTTGAGAGTTATCTTTGCTTTATGTTCATGGTTTTCACAGAAATCTCTGCAACACTATATGTGTGCAAGTGTAATAATGCTCTTCTGATCCTCATCCTTTTTTACAGAGATATTGGAAATTTGTTGGCCTCATGTTTCATGATTTAATGAAAATAACTTGTCTCACACGCACGCGTTTGGACACGTGAGGAACATAAAAATAAGGTACTCAATTTAACCCTTAACTTTTTATGTTAGTATATTAAGTTTACTTAATTATTATATAATTTCATTTAAAAGTCAATTTTAACACCCCTAGAATTGCAAATTTGATCTCATTGAAATTTTCAATTCAATGCTAAGATTAACTTTATATCAAATTTGACCTCACTGATTTTATGTTATGGCAGGAAGGAAACACCAAACGGCCTTTGGTAATCCGGTCTAGATGCGGCCGTCTCTCCCTCCGTAGGTATGTTTATTAGGCTACGTTTGGTTTAAATAAAGTTTGATGGAAAAAAGAATTATATGGAAAATATAATTGAATAATTTTTTTTATGAAATCTATTTTACTTATCTCTTTTTATTTATCATAAAAAATAAGAATGAAAATGTCATTTTCTAGTGTTATTAATCAATTTTTCCCATACAATTTTTCATCAAATTTGTTTTCTTCAAAATTTTCCACCTAAACCAAACAAAGAATTCTTTAAATTTTCATCTAATTTTTTTTTCAATTAAAAGTTTCCATTTTATTTACCCTTGTTTTGATATATATGAAAATTTTTGTAGAAAATACTATACACACTTAATTGTAACAAAATTTCCTACATATTTTTCATCTAACTTTTAATTTCATTTTCCATTCTCAACTGTCCCTCTACCAAACAAATGGTTGGATCTCATTTCCCATAAATTTTCTTTTACTCAATTTTTCATTTGAAAAAGAAAGTTTGACGAAAAAACAGAAAGATCTATCTAATTTTCTCTTATTTAGTTTTATAAAAAATCCATTTATTTTTCTATTATCATGAAATTTTTTATAAAATATGTGGAAAAAAGTATTACTCCTTCATCACTTTCACACATTCATGATCTGACTATATCAAATTGAGAAGTTAAAAAAAAATCACATGTTCCATCTAATTTTCTTACTTTACTATTTCCATCTAAATCAAACATCAAATTTCAACTAATTTTCCCTAAAATTTTCCTTTCCCTCAAAATTTTCATGAAATTCTACTAATTTTCCATCAATTAAATAATGAAACTAGTAATCTAATCAGATAATTTAATTGAATATTCTGTTTTATTTTTTTTATTCCATTCATTATTTGAATCAAACTATTTTAACTAATGACTCAACAATCGAAAAACAAATCTGACCCAACTGGTTATTCAATTACCGCAATTAAATAGATCAACTGAATATTTAAATCCAATTAATTAATATATACATATGTGCAATTCAACAAATTTAATTGACAGATTTAACAATTAAACCGAAATTCAAATTGGATCAGATAAAAGTTTTGGTTCAGCGTTTGAATCAAAGTTTAAAAAATTTTCACGAAAATTAACTAAAACAGTACACACGGACTCCACACTCTTCAACTATAAAAAAAAATTACAAGAATGAGATGATAAAGAAATTACATGAAACAATCAACTTCTTTAATTTTTAATTAAAAAAGAAAAAAATTAATTTGGATGTATTTATCATGTGACTGCTTCGTTTTGTCTTGCAATAGAGACTAAAATGGTAAGGCATGTGATTGTGATGGATTACAAAAAAGCCTTAATTATTTATTATTTATTTTTCTATTTGAAAACAACTATTTACAAGTACTTCAGTAGGAAATATGAACTCATAGTGGGGGATACAAATTTGGACCACGAGGATATAATTGAACTTTATACAACTTAAGGATAGAATTATGAATTTCATATTCTAGGGGTATTTCAGCATACCCTCTGACATGAGTGTAGCTCCCACATGGGTCTTCAGATAGGTTTAAATCTTTCCATTTTTTTGAAGGCTATTAATGACTTTTGTTTTTTTGCGCATATGTCCATTTTCAGGTCTCCGCCTTTAACACATTTGTCTTTCTTCTGCAACAATATGCGATATGTAATAATGTTGTACTGTGTGGTAAAAATAGTGTTCTTAAAACCGTACCGGACCATTCGGTTCAAATGATTGGACCGAGAATCGAATTTGTTTTCGGTCCGATGTGTGTATGCTTATCGCTTTACACATCGAACCGGGTTAAAATGGAACGTATCGACCAGTTCAAAGAAAAATCGTTCGACCGGCTGATTTTATTATGAATCGATTCATGACAATAATCAAGAAATAAATTGATCATTAAAAGTTAATTAATTAATTATTAAGTAATTATGATATATTAATTCATGATATTTCCACTCATTATTAAGATATGTTCCAACAACTCACCTTATTAACTTGTTATTAAACGCAATACCAAAATTAATTATCAAAATTTATAAATTTCACCAATAATTTGATCGACAGTCAATCCGATCTGAACCAATCATTCAACCTTAAAACTAGGAACCGGAGCTCTCCTTAAGACTAAGAGGTTTGCACTGTGTATAACTTGCCACATGTCAGCATTACAATTGTAGCCATTTTTACCATCAGACTTGTAATAACTATCGAAAACAAATACACTGTTCCCAAGATTCTCTCTGTTTTTAGAACCATGTAATAATGTTTGCTTCTTGTTGGAATAGCCATTTCCAGCTAAGTCATCCGATGACTTCATACATAATTCAACATGCGCAATAATAATACGTCTTCTGATAAATTTTCAATCGTGCTTCTGCAACCCCATGTGTGATATAGAAGTTAATGTTTATATTTTTTTTTTACAAAATTTTGCAAGTTGTTTGCATGCTTATGAAATCTTGTATACTAAAGTATCCAAAGATTCTTTTGAAGGATATATATATATATATATATATATATATATATATATATATATAATGTGGATCAAATGAAAACCACTTTGGATTTGTAAACTGTGAACTAATTATATCCTTTGATCTTGTTTGATCCTATGATAGAATTTTAATTCAGTTTTAATATTTTTTATCGTTACATTTAATTGTTTCATATCTTTAATGATCCTATATTTACTTCCCCTTATTTATAGCTGATTTTATCTTGTATATATCCTTAAATCGTTGTTACCTTCCTTTTATAATCGACATTCTATACTCGCCTATTTTTATGTTTGTTTTACGTATAATTTTTCACGCGCCACCTGCTGCTAAATTTCGCACCATGCCTATGTCGACATCCTCTAATTCATCCGACGATATTGCCACAGGTTTTTCTTTTTTCCAGTCTTATGTTCATACTACTGACAATTTTGGTGCAGAACTAATCAAGATCGAACTCTGCTTTGGTGCGCTAATCAAGGAACATAATACACAGTGCACCAACCACTGACTGACAGAATTTGTTTATATTATTGACAATTCTGGTGCACAACTAGTCAAGAACGAACTCTGTTTTGGTGCAATAAGCTGTGCACCAAACACTGACTGACAGAATTTGTTAGCACCAACAAACATGTCCATGTGCACTAAATAAATTTGGTGCACAACAAAACAAGAACAAACACTAATTCGGTGGTGCACTGCCTTTTTGCTTGCCAAGAAAAAAAAAGCTTCCCGGGGACGACAGCTACAATGACGGTTGTCAAGCCCTCTTCTTTTTCACGACGTGACTTCCAGAAAATGAAAGTGGGGTGTGTAAGAAGTGTGTTTATGGGATGAGTGAAAGGTGGGATTTGCTAGTTATTGAGATTTAATTAAGGGGATGAGATATAATTCCCTAATTAATCTCATCATCATCCGATCTGTTTGTTAGAAAAATTGTTAATGACATTTAAGATTTATAATTCAAATTAAATCTGGTGCATTGATTTTAAAAAAATCAACGAGCACAATTGGTTCACAGTTTACAAATCCAAAGAGGTTTTCACCCGATATATATATATATATATACACGTGCTCATTATGATGACAAATCAATATCAAAGATATGTATTAGTCTGGTTTAGCAACATAGGAGTATGGTCTCGAGCAGAAAAGCCATCGACTTCTGGCTCCTTTGTCTGATGGCCTCAAATGCGAGAAGAAGCTTGAACAAGTTGTAAGAAGTAATTAATTCTATAGGCTGTGCTATTGTAAGAGATGGAAATGTATGTACTTTGCCTGTTAAAAGGTATCCAACCACTCAATGGACTTTGAAGAATACATATGCGTGTTTTTAGTATTTAGAGTATGTTTGGTCTAGGGAAAATTTTGATAGAAAACAAAATTTGAGGAAAAGTTAGAAGGATTTTGTTGTTTGGTTTAGGAAAAATTTGTGGAAAAAATGAATTGAAAATTAAATTAAAATAAAAAGACTTTCCTTCTTAATTTTCATTTAAATCAGACAAAGAATTAATACATTTTTATTAAAATTTTTATTTTTTGTCATTAAACTTCATAATTGAGTTCATTGAAACAATATCCATCATTATCAGTATATTTCTAGAGTCGGTCCCAGACCACGCTAACTCTGATACCAATTATAAAATTACAAATGATAAAAGAGAGATAAACAAGAGAATGTATTTGTTTCTTTATACTTTCTGCTTCTGATATTTGTATTTGATGTTGTTTTTGAAAATAAAATACACAGATATTGCAAGGGTCTGGGGAGAAGTTTCGTTTTAGTCTTCTTTCTGCATTGTGCATGAGAAATATATATAAAGGACAACATGTGTTTGAATATTTAAAACAATAATATGAGTAGTAATAGCATTGAGTTATTAAAAAAGAGTCCAAACAATATCATATAGTCTCGAAATCGGATCTGTCCAGTACATGCATCAACTCGCCCACAGCCAGACTTAACACTCGCGGTGCCTTGTGCTGCCATATCTTTAGGTCTGGATCTCAGCAAATGAGGATTCAACTACGCGCTACTATTCATTAGAAACCCGACGACATAATAATCATTGATCATGCGGTGAAGTAGTACGGATGGCAGACCTGATAGTTTCGCAAAGTAACTGTGATGCCGTTCGGAGACTGCGCAGTGGCAGAGAAATGCAAATACCGAAACGCAGCAAGTGTGTATTAAAGAAATAAATACTTTTTTATTTATCTCTCTTTTATCTTTTGTAATTTTATAATTGGTATCAGAGCTAGCGAGGGTACTAGACGGACTCTGAAAATGTACTAGTAATGGCGGATGTTGTTTCGATGAGCTCAGTTGTGAAGTTTAATGACAATAAGTATAATAAGAAGAATTTTCGCATTACGTAGTATTTGTAAGGGCAATAGCTATGAGAGATAATTTGAGGAAGAAAAATGTCAGAGCCACTGATTGAGAAAGTCAATGGCCGTAATAAGTGATAAACAAAAGCTGATAAAGTAATGTTTGCACTTACTATATCTCTATTGAAGATGATTAACTGCATAGGGTGAAGGAGGTCAAAACACCCAAAGAAATTTAGGATAAGTTCAAGGCTCTTTATGAAAAGATAAATGATGCAAAGTTGTAGCGTTTGGAGAATGAGCTCATGTCTATCATGCTAGATAACATGACCATTAGTGCATATTTCTCTAAAAAAAGCTCGTTGTAAATAAATAACAAAATTGAACACTGAATATACAATTACAGACACACGAACAAGATAAATTATTATTCATGGTCTTCCACCAAAATTCAACAATCTTGTTACAACTACACGTGATTGGGTCAAGGAAACGATTCTTGAAGAGTTGGAAAATATTCTTACAAATCAGAAGGCACTTGATAGACAGTCTTCTTCGACTAGTGCTAAAGAAGATGAGGCTGCTCTTCTTAGCCATGACCAAGGAGTAAGAAAGGAACAATATACGTCAAAGAAAAATGAATTTGAAGATTCATAGGGCAACAAAATCATTTACTAAAAGATAAAATTTGGAGGAACCCACAAGAAAGGGAGAGCACGTGCGAAACAAAATAAAGGAGGCCGTAAGGAACAAAGAAGTCAGAAAAAAAATGTTCGCTTCTACAACTGTGGGAAGAATGATCAATATGCTCGAGATTGTCAGTACAATAGCCACGAATCCAATATGGCAACTTCTAGCAATCCTCAAAATGTGGAGACGTGGATATTCATGCTTTGTGTTTATCTGAAGATGCAACATGCGTTGTTAATAAAACAAAGGAGATCAACTATGATACTGACAAGATTGTTGACTCTGGATGCTCTAATCATATGACCTGAGATTTGGAGAAGCTCCACACAAAGTTACTCGGATGAAAATCATGTGACCTATTACCCGCATAAGAAAAATAGTGATTGCTCATCGCTTTAATTAAGAAAAAAATGAGTCTGGAGAAAGTGTTCCATGTTTAAGGAATGAAGAAAAATCTTCTTTCTGTTTCGCAACTAACATCATCAGGAATCTATGTTGTGTTTGGTCTTGATGATGTTAAAGTATACATAGTATTAAAACTTGTAGATCCACTTATCATGGAAGGACAATGATTGAAGTCTATATACGTGACGTCGCACAAGAGGTTTTAGTATAAAAAAAGAATGAGACTGTAGATTTGTGGCATGCAAGCCTCAGGCATGCTAGTTATAACATTCTCAGGAAAATGATGTATGACTCCTTGGTGATGGACTTTCAAAGATGGAAGTTAGAGATTGAATTATATGTGCTAGATGTCGTATAGAAAAGTACATCAATTATCGTATTAGGAGTCTCTGTACAAAGGCAAGGCAGTGCTTAAGTTAGTTCATTGAGACGAACTTAGCCTAGTAAAACAAGCATCAGTAAGTGGCAACCTTCATTGATGATTATTTGAGATATATTTGGGTTGACTTTATTGTGAAGGAGATATCAGAAGCCTATACCAAAATTTATTGCATTTTGAAAATATGTTGAAAAAGATGTGAGATATCGGTTGAGTTGCTAACGCATTAATAATGGAGGATAATTCACTTATAGAGAATTCAAGGTTTACTCACAACAAAATGGTATACACGGACAGTTAATATATCCAAACACACGACAACATAATAAAGTTGCGGAGAGAAATAATTGATATCTTGTAGAAATCTGTCGAAACATGTTTCAAGCCAAAAATGTTCCACCACTTTATTTGATTCATGGAAACTTTCCTACAAATAGTTTTAGTAAATGTTAAAATAGAGAAATAGATATGGATTAAAATTTATAAAAGTCAGATAAGGAATCCATCAAATAATATTTTTTTTTCTTTTTAGTGTTTTCGTGAATTTGTAAGTTTGTAATATTAGAGTTTCAGGAATTAAAAATCTAAAATTTTCCACATTTTGAGATTTTGAGATTCTAAGTTTGTGGGGGATATTTGTACACTCGAAGCTTTAGTGTTATGGGGCTTAAAGTTTAGATTTTTATGATTTTATGGTTTTAAAGTATAGAACGTGGATCAAATGAAAATTGTCTTAGAATTATAAACTATGAATCAATATTATCTTTCGATTAAATGAAATTAGATGATTCTCAATCAATCATTTTTATTTTTTTGATAGGTTATTTATTGTTGATAATATCTAAAGAATATATTTTTTCTTATTTTAAATGTTAATTTAGCATGTAATATTATACCTTCTTTATCATCTCTCCTTTATTTTCTTTGTAAATCGCACATTATTATCTAATTTTATTATAGTTACAAACACATATTCTCACATGCGACTGTCTGTCTTTTCTTATTAGTCAGAGTTTTTTTTCTTTTTTATTATTCATAATATAGTACATCAGAGAGAGCCCTGCACAACAGACAACTGATTAAATCCGTATCAAATTCATCACAGCCGCCACGTCTAAATACTGCTTGTGCTATCATCTCGCTTCCAACTGTCACAGAAGATTTGTAATGGTGAATGATTAGTGGTACACGAATTTTCTGAACAAATTGGTGCATATCAAATCTCGTGTGAATGGTGCACAAGATATCAATCATGAAATGTTTTGTTGACTACATCCAAAATGTCAAAGATCGAATTTTTCTGAACAACGTAACAGCTGGGTTGCCAGAGAGGGGCGCCATGTTTCTGATATGGGTCGGAGGATATAGCATTGGCTGATTTGGGCGAGGCTTGGGAGCATCTGAAGTTGATGTTTTTACACATGTACAATTAGTTTGTGCAGCATTTCAAATTCGTAACGGTGTCCCATGTAATAATGCCTCTTAGGTTTTGCACCAAATAGTGAGAATCATAGTTATCAAAACCGGACCGGCCGGTTCGACTGGGAATCAGACCAGGTACAGGTCCGATTTATATATTTTATCGGGATGCATCACGAACCGAATAAAACCGGTCGAACCGGTTGGTTTTTAATGATACCAGTGAAGCCGACCGGATATATGAACTGGTTTGTTATGAAAGTGAACTTAAACTAAATTTAAAAAATTATTTTTTCAAATCATAACAATACTCGAATCCAAGCTTGCTATGAGTTAGACAAGCATGCATTCCACCACACTATCCAATTATTTTGTCAAAACTTCAATAATTAACATATTAACTCTTATATATTGTAACAATTATATATAATTGAACCGGCGGTCGAACCGGTTTGGACCGTTGATTCGATCATAAAATTGGGAACCGGAGCCTTGACCGGTTCGGCCTCCTGTCCGATTCTGATAACTATGGTGAGAATCGAAAATAATTATAGAAGAAACATAAATCAAATTGTCCATTGAGGATCTGAATTGTCATCAAAAGGTCAAATCATGCACTGATTTTGAATTGTGCATCAATGCACAGAGGTTGAGTTGTGTGCCAATATATTAAACATTTGACAATGTGCGTGAAAAAATAACAAAAAAAATTATGGCAAAGAAATTAATTCGTAAAAACAGAAGAAAAATTCTGCGACAAATCTAAAATACAACTGCCCATAAAATAAGGTTTAATTATCATTTTTTTTAAAAAAGATAACAATTCCAAAAAAAGTTATAACTGTGGGATGAAACATGGAATCAATGATTAAAGATGATTTACAGTTTATAAATTCAAAATGATTTTCACCGAATCCGACCTTATACTATGATATAAATATATATTTGGGCGAATCTTTTACGTATTTTATACTGAAATATTCAACTACCTCGTAAAATATATATATTATGTGCACTAATGATGTCATTAGCTAACGCTTGAATACCCTCAATTTGAATAGGATTACGCTCACCTCTAAATATGCTCAATTTGAATACATTCTCATGGTATCTGTTGGTGATCATTTTGTATTGCTACTCTGTCCCATTAGTCAAAAGCATAAGATTTGGAAGTTGTGTGTAAAGGTAGTGCAGAAGGTGTTTGGTTTCGATTACTCACAATATATATATATATATATATATATAGGGGAGGGATCCGTTGAGAACCTCCTTAAGTTGAGAACCATTGTGGACAATTCTGGACCAATCGTTATTTACATGAAACAACAATGTATTAATTATATGATTTCCTTTTTTGAGTTTATTTATTATTCTTTATTAATTATATGAGATTCATTTTTTATTTATTACGAAACAGATTTACTTACCATTTTGAGATTTCGTTTTGTATTTAATTTACCAGATTTTTTTGTCTAGATTCTTTTTCTAATTTACAGATTTTTGAGGAATATGAATAGTGAACATGAGGTTCACTGCTTAAATCACTATTCAATAAGTTCATCACTTAGGTTCACTGTTGCAATATGTTCACCACATGGAGGTTCACTGTTAAAAAAAATTATAAAAATATAAAAAATATAGTCCGAAAAATGTTCACTATTCATATTTCTAAAAAATCTGTAAATTATAAAAAAATCTAGACAAAAAAATCCGATAAATTAAATACAAAACGAAATCTCAAAATGGCAAGTAAATCTGTTTCATAATAAATAAAAAATGATTCTCGTATAATTAATAAATAATAATAAATAAACTCAAAAAAGGAAATCATATAATTAATACATTGTTGTTTCATGTAAATAACGATTGGTCCAGAATTGTCCACAATGGTTCTCAACTTAAGGAGGTTCTCAACGGATCCCTCCCCTATATATATATAGACCCTATATATATATATTAATTGGATTTAAATATTCAGTTAATCTATTTAACTGAATAACCAGTTGAGTCTTATTTATTCTTTGATTGTTGAGTTATTAATTAAAATAGTTTGATTCAAATCATGAATGTGAATGGAATAAAAAAACAACAGAATTATTCAATTAAATTATCTGATTAGATTACTAGTTCCATTATTTAATTGATGGAAAATTAGTAGAATTTTCATGTTTGATTTAGATGGAAATGGGAGAGGAAGAAAACTAGATGGAGCATGTGATTCTTAATTTTAACCTATCAATTCAATACAATCAGATCAAATTCAATATGTGAAAGTGATGAATGGGCGATACTTTTCTCCACATATTTTATAAAACTTTCTATGATAATACAAAAATGAAATGGCTTCCTAAGTTTTTTTTTGATATTTTTATGAAACTAAACAAGACAAAATTAAATAGATATTTCTATTTTCCTCAAACTTTCGTTCAAGTAAAAAATTAAGGAAAAGAAAAATTATGGGAAATGAGACCGAACCATTTAATTGGTTAAGGGAAAATTGAGAATAGAAAATTAAATGAAAAGTTAGATAAAAAATATGTAGAAAATTTTGTTAAAATTAAGAATGTATAGCATTTTCTGCAAAATTTTTCATATCTAACAAAATAAGGGTAAATAAAATAGATTCTGCAGGGAATTCATCTTCTCTCACATTTTCTTTTTTCTCAAATTTTCTCAAACATATGTTAAGGTTTTAATTGATTTAGGGAAACTTTTAATTGAAAGAAAAAATAGATGAAAATTTAAAGAATTTTTTTTTTTGATTTAGATGGAAAATTTTGAAGAAAACAAATTTGATGAAAAATTGTATGGATAAAATTGATTAACAACACTAGAAAATGACATTTTCTTTCATATTTTTCATGATAAATAAAAAGAGATAAGTAAAACAGATTTCATAAAAAAATTTGATTCAATTATATTTTCCATATAATTTATTTTTTCTTTCAGACTTTTCCTAATCCAAACATATATAGCCTAATAAACGACATACATGGAAGAGAAGGAGGGAGAGACAGCCGCATCCAGACCAGATTACCAAAGGCCGTTTGGTGTTTGCTTTGTGATGCGGGCAGTGGCGAAGCCAAAACATAAAATCATTGAGGTCAAATTTGATATAAAGTTAATCTCTTAGCATTGAATTGAAAATTTCAATGAGATCAAATTTGCAATTCTAGGGGTGTTAAATTTGACTTTTAAATGAAATTATGTAATAATTAAGTAAACTTAATATACTAAAATAAAAAGTTTAGAGTTAAATTGAGTACTTTATATTTATGTTCATCACGTGTCTGTGAAACGCATGTAATTAGGGAGTGAAACAAGTTATTTTAATTATATCTTGAAACATGTGGCAAACAAATTTTGAATATCTCTGTTAAAAAGATGAGAAAAAGAAGAGCATTATTACACTTACACACATAGCGTTACAGAGACCTCTGTAAAAACCATGAAAAAAAAAAGCAAAGGTTATTTTTAGGTTCCAAAAATAGAAAGACCCATGCTCGAGAATGACATGGATGGATTCCTATATTTTAATAGAGAGTCATTAATAATCCTATTTTCAATTATCATCTTTTATGCTAAACAGCTTTAGAGTGAATAGAATTGAGATTCATCATCTTAGATTAGTGTTTTAATTAATCTGGAGTGGATATAAGGTGACAGATTAGGGTTAAATTGGGTAACTACTGAGGTTGCTAATTTTCGCTAGTTTAACTATCTAGTCTTACTAATTATCTCAGTCAATCGATGACCCTCTTTGGCTCAAACCTGAACCCTGCCCTTAGTTCCGGCTCATGATTTTTGAACTCAAAGTCGTGTCTCACCTATGGTACACACTATAAAAATCTGAAGTCCCTGTAAGTTTGCTTGCTTCTATATCAAAAATAAAAAGAGGAACGAGCACGCATTTATAATATCCTTCAAAATGGTCTTTGAATACTTTTACTATACGTGATTTCATAGGCAAGCAAACAGCTTCCAAAAATCTGTTGAAAAAATGTGAAATGACGAGCATTAATTACTCTCAGAAGACTATTATTATTGTGTGTGATGAATTACGCATGAAGATAGCGGATGACTTAGTTGAAAATGACTACTCTAATAGGAAGCAAACGTTATTACATGGTTCCAAAAATAACATGAAAAGCAATTGTTTATTGATCATATTTTATCATTACTCTTGATGAAAGTTTCAAGTTTGGAGAAAAATCAACAACTTAACAAGTAGCTTTATAATTCATCCATCTTAAAATATTTTAATCAAATAAATTAGATTCAATGTTAATTATTAGAATTAAGGATGGACACAATCTACTAAAATACTACAATTTTTATCATATGTTTTAATGGTGATTATTGGCGCACACTGAATATTACATCTTCACACTGAATATTATACTTCTTCATCCATCTTGGGAACCGCAACTTTTTTATAAGTGCAAAATCTCCAAAATGATAAACCAATATTTCCAAATCCTCATCACTTCTGCAATTGGGATTTTGGGGCCTTCCCCAGGCAGGCCCTATGTGATTGATCCACCTACATGTGATAAGAATC
Organism: Kalanchoe fedtschenkoi; assembly: GCA_002312845.1. NCBI lineage: Eukaryota > Viridiplantae > Streptophyta > Magnoliopsida > Saxifragales > Crassulaceae > Kalanchoe > Kalanchoe fedtschenkoi. The sequence goes on along the minus strand of NQLW01000024.1, from coordinate 4,144,654 downwards.
GTCCTTGCTCTTCATATTATCTACGAGTTTGTGTGAATGCTTCAGTCATATAACAAGGTTTGAATTGAAATATTATGAGTGAGTATTGTTATTCTTCTTTTCTTCCTTAATCGTCATTTCAATTAATTCAAACCGTTGCTGGCATTCTGAACTGTCACACATTCATACAGATTAGGTTAGACTTAGAGCGCGCATTACGTAAGAAAGTTACTCTATGATGAGGAAATAAGCTACAACATGAATGCGAGGGTCCTCAATTTTAGTATGAAAAATGTAAGAATCATATTTACTGACACCGAGCAACCATGAAATGTTTCAAATCTTTTATTGCGAAGTTTTCTTTCTCAATGATTTCACCTCTTGGGTTCAACCTTCAAGAATTCTTCATCCTTTCAAGATTGGAACGATTCTTCCCGGGGTACATTTTGAAGTAATACAACACCAATCATCTATGAGATACAAAAAATCTGAGACATTTAAGTTAAGCAATACTTTTTCCATTCCCTTTAAATTCTAATGGAAGGCCAAAACAAAATCAATATTATTCAACTTTTAAATACATAATAGTTTGTAGCAATCCACAAGTGATGAACTTTTGTAAGAGTAGAGTTTTTCATATGATAATGATCCGTCAAAAGTTCATGTCAAATCATCTTTCATTTTTTGGGGTCTTGCAGCTTTATGATTAGATTAGATATCATTTAGAGAATTTATAGTATTCAATAATTCTTAGGTTGTGTTTGGTTTAAAAAATTTTGAGGAAAAGGAAAACTGAAAGAATAATAAAATTTAATAGATTCCTTTTGGTTGGTTGGGAATGGAAAAATAAACGTAAAAGTTAAGGTGAATATTTCCTTCTATTTTCCCAGTCAATTTTTTTCCGACAAGTTTTCTCCACATCAAACATGAAATTTTCCAAATTTTCACTCTAAATTTTCCTAAACCAAACACAGCCTTAGTTTCCTCTATTCACCGAGCTTTGATTTCAAATGTTGGAATCTATTTACTTTCCCATGCCAAACATAGTTGAGCATGCGTAAAGGACACAAGGCTTATTTATGATTTGATCCGTTTGTGTAATTTTGTCGACCTACAAGCCCATGACTCACCACCCACACAAGATTTCATAACCAACCCAACAATTGTAGTTTGCTTGACTTTTTATCCTCCATGACAATTTTTTTTTATTTTTATCTTTTATGGTTATAAATTCCTCCACTCAAGGACACAATATTTTATTACTTTCTATAAAAATTTTCACGTCAATTCAAACAAGAAAAAAATAAGATAGAGCAATTTATTTTTTCCCGTATTTTTCTTTTCCTCAAACCAAACACAGTCTAAAACTTTTAATATTTTTAAATTCTAAAGTCTCTATAACCATTCAAAATAGTGTTGTTTTAACTGTTCATATATTAACTTACATACTTTGAGTTTGAGATGATAAATCCAATTTTTATAACTTGTATGTAAACATTTATTGTCAATGAGCTCATTTCATTATACTCACAAAATGCCCTCGAAACATCAGGACCATCTGGCCTCTCCACCTAATGATTTTATCGATATTTATAAGATGGGTTTCCATCTCACTCCTAAATAAATCATTTTAATATATTGTTTTTTTTTCATTTTCAAGTATTTTGATCTTTGTTTTCTCTATTCATAATTGATTCATCTAGATTCACAGCTTCGTTCGCGGCCTTATAAGTAAGGAGGATATGATGTCAAACATATTCGTTCACTCAGGTTTTTGTTTTGGCTTGATATAATATTTTTGTAGCTTTGTGTTTGCTATAAGATCGTAGGACGTTTTTCGAAATACAACCACGTTGTATCTTCTTGTATGGTATTGATTAATATTGCGATTAATTTGTTTCACGATTTTCACCGTCCTTATCTATGCTGATAAAATGGTATGTAAATATCTAACGGGGGACAATGAGAGAGCAATATGGGCGGGGTAGTTTGTTTTACATGGAAGTTGGAACTAGTAGAGATGTCTTCCTTCGTTTTGAAAGTTGGAATAAGGGGGTGGCGGGTAAGTGGTAAGGAGCCAATCAGTTTATCATAAGGAGCTCTATAGTCTATATTACTGTTTAGGTGTTCGGCTGAAAGATCTCATGCGAACACTTATGTTGTGAACAAATCGTGAATAATTTTAGGTCAATCAGTTTTTTTTAATTTATTTATTACACTTTATTAATTATTTGAAACCTATTAAATTTTACAGATATTGGAAATAAATATATTTAATAAAGCATCATTTAAAAGAGTATTTTAAAGTTTCATTTTTATCTCAAATTTTCACCATTCACATATTCATAGACGTCTCAGAAAACATATTTACTATCACATGTTCATTATTCATTGTACAACCTCATATTTGGATTGTGTGTATAATTATGCACTGGAAGATTCACATATGTTTACTGTTCATATGACATTTTCATTCATATTTTTCATGATAAATAAAATAAATAAATAAAATAAAATTCATAAAAAATTTTGATTCAATTATGTTTTCCATATAATTTTTTCCATTAAACTTTATCTAAACCAAACAAAGCCTAATAAACATACATACGGAGGAGAGACAGCCGCATCCAGACCAGATTACCAAAGGCCGTTTGGTGCGGGCAGTGGCGGAGACATAACATAAAATCAGTGAGGTCAAATTTGATATAAAGTTAATCTTAGCATTGAATTGAAAATTTCAATGAGATCAAATTTGCAATAGGGATGAAGGTGTAATATAATTATTTTAGTGGTGTTAAATTTGACTTCTAAAGAAAATTATATAATAATTAAGTGAACTTAATATACAAAAATAAAAATTTAGATGGAATCATTTGACCCGTATGATCTTGAGCTGGAATAACAAAATACGTCTTGATATTTGTATGCATGTGAGGCAGTGGCCAACAAAATTCAAAAATCTCTGTAAAAAAAATTGGAATCAGAACAGCATTATTGTACTTACACACAATACCTTATTATTGAAGAAATCGTAAACAGAAAACAAAGGTTATTATTGGATTCCAAAAATAGAACGACCCCTAGTATAAGTACGAAAATGATGTATATGGATGGATTCTTTTCTTCTCAATGGAGAATCTTTAATGATCTTTATTATTAGTTAATCATCTTTTTAATGAAAATTTTCAGATTAACAGAGGCTCTAGAGCTTTAAAGTGAGTAGCATTTTGAGATTCATAATCTTAAATTAGCATGTTATAAGATTTGATGTGGATCTACGCTTAAGGATTAGAGTTAAATTGAATAATTACTAAGGTTACTATTTTTTTGCTAGTCTAACTATCTAGTCTTACTTTTTTTTGAAAAAAAATTGTCTTCACTTTTGGTCTATCGCCTCACTATCTCAGCCACTGAATGACACTCTTTGGCTCAACCTAAATCCTCAGTTTTGCCTTAAGTTTCGACTCGTGATTTTGTAATTCAAAATCGTATCTCACCTGTGGCACACACTGCAAAAATCTGAAAGGCTATCAGTTTGCTTGCTTCTCTAACAAAAAAAAAAAAAAAGAAACAAGCACACATTCAAATGTTTCAAATGATCTTTGGATACTTTTATTGTACATGATTTTATAGGCATGCAAACAGCTGGCACAAAGACGAGCATTAACTTCTATCTATATCACACATAAGGTTGCTGGCGTTGAATTGAAAAGCTATCAGAAGATGCTGAATTACACATGGAGGCGTGAAAAAAAAGAATAACTTAGCTGAAAATGGCTACTGGAAGCAAACGTTATTACAGAGTTTCAAAAATAGAAACTCTCTCATGACCTGTGTAGCTGTTTTAAATAACCTGCTGCCTACCATAACATGAAAAGCAATTATTGATCATACTTTATTATTATTATTATTGATAAATCCTTACTTTGGTCCATCGTCACAATCTTAGTCACTCAACGTAAACCCTCACTTTTACTCTAAGTTCCGACTCATGATTTTGGAAGTTCAAGTCGTGTCTCACATGTGGCGCGTCTACAAGTTTGCTTGCATCTCTATCAAAAATAAAAGGAGGGACGAGCACACATTTATATTCTTCGAAAGGGTCTTTAGATACTCTTACTATATATCATACCATAACCATTCAAAGAGCTTGCAAAAATTATATAAAAATGTGAACGGTTGAAAAGATGTCAGAAGACTATTTTTTATTGCGTATGACTACTCCAACTTATTGCGTATGGTGTATCTAACGCCCTAGTCTCATGTGTTCTCCCTTTTTTTTTTTTATTGACGGTTTTAGACAAAGATGTGGAAGTTGGGATGGAAAACTGGTCAAAGTAAATGATAGATGGAAGGTTCAGAGTTGAGAAACAATAGATAGAGTTGGAGACACACGTCACCAAAAAGTAAGACAGAAACAAGCTTCTCATTCATTCATGCATGTAGATTAATGGACCGGATAACATGACAAGGTGAAGGGATAATTCAGTAATTCAGCAAATTACTAACCATAAAAAGAACCATAACAAAAGAACCAAACAAAGAACAAACACAGTAGAGATAGATGGATAGCACTCGAGCAAGCTTCTTCTTCTTTCCACTTTCCTACTTCTTATTTCCCTTCTTCGAGGAGCTGGGGTAGTTGATCACTGGGCACCTCACATTCTGACGGTGGTCTTGCAACTGAAGTTTTCCGGGGAAATACCTCTTACATTTGTCGCACCTTTTCAACGATTTTTCATACTTGAGGTGTGCCGATGCTTGATGGTCTAGCATGGCAGTTACTGAGTTCCAGTTGCTGCTGTGGCAAAGATTGCACCACTTGTCTTCATCCATGCGTTCTCCTGTAGTAGCACTAATATTGGTTCCCATGCCGCATGCAACTACACTCTGAGAGTCTCCCTCTCCTTCATTTAGCTCGTCATCATCCGACCCACGCCCATCTCCTCCTTGCACTTGATCGTTATAACTCATTGAAGATAAAACACTCAAATATTGTTGCAAGAGGGTAAGGGGAGAGAAGTTTCGTTTCACACTTCTTTCTCCATTGTGCAGGAACGATATATGTAGACGGCAACATTTTCCCTCAAATTTAAAACAATAATATGAGCGGTAATAGCATTAAGTGATAAAAAAAATTCCAAGCTAGCTGTACCATCATATAATTACTAGTCTCTTTAAAACATAGATCAAGGTTTTTCACACGGTGTTGTGCAGATACTCATTAATTAGATGGAGATATGGAGAGTTATGTAATGAATTAAAAGCTCAAAATAGACCCTTGTACCATGAATCAAACTTTATTATAAACCATACAACAATGGAAATGGAAAGACACTGTGTGGTGACCCTAACCAATCGGTTGTGGTGGAACTCGGTGTGGACCAAGGTTATGTGGAAGCCTTGAGAGTGGAGGAGCTTGGCCATCATGGGGCCTACATGGCCGTGTGAAGGGTATCCAGAGGACACAAACTGCATGGGGCTGAGCTGTTCCATGATTAACTGATCTAGGGGCGTACACTATACGGTTAAAACCGTTACCCGAAGTCGGTTAACCGAGAATTTTAACCGCGGTTAACCGAATTCGGTTAACCAAAAAATTCGGTTCGGTTAACCGAAAAATTCGGTTCGGTTAACCGAAAAATTCGGTTCGGTTAACGGTTAAAGATATATGAATTTTCGGTTAACCGGTTAACCGATTAACCAAATAATAATATAAATATTTAATAAATAAAATTAAAAAAATAAAATTGTAACTACCTCGGTTAAAACCGAACCGCATAGTCAATTCAGTTAACCGAATATCACTGTGCTTCGATCCAAATTAATCAGAAATCGAGCTCAGCTTGAAAGCCACGAATGAGAACAACGCTCAAACTTTGCTCAATTTCTTAATATTTTTGTTTGGCATCAGTTCATTAATATAACTGACCGTGATAGTTCATATTTAAGGCTCTAAATAGCTTAAATTTTGCTGAACCAACCGCACAAAAATATTATTATATCAACCTTAATTGAACCAAAACTCAATCACAGGTTGCTCATGGTTTGTTAAAATTGTTCAAAGAGTCATTTTGTATGTGTATCCTCTTTAACAAAACGTTATTTTCAAGGATGTGGGACAAACGGGTCTTATGAGGGGTTGGTGGAAGTAGCAAGTAGGTGATATCGTTACTACGGACTTACGGAGTGGACGACCCTGTGGCATTGAAGTTGCTTAACAAAGCTGGTGAAATGCCTTCCTTGGAGCTCCCGATGATGAGAGCATCAGGACTCCATATGTTGGTGGACTCGATGCTAGAGTCACTGAGCAAGACTTACGGGAGAACTTCTACACGCATTGGGTTTGGAAACCAGGCTGTTCCACTGTACTTGTCTGAAATGGCGCGGGAGGCCTGAACATGATGTTCCAGCTAGCAACCACACTTGGAATTTTCACAGCCAACAGCCCAACATGGTCAACTTCGGAACAGAAAAGATCCCGTCATGGGGCTGGAGGCTTTCACTAGGACTAGCTGCAGCACCCGCTCTTGTAATGACCATTGGTGGCCTGCTCCTCCCTGAGACCCCAAACAGCTTGATCGAGCGAGGACACAAAGAGGATGTGAATGCGGAGTATCAAGACATGGTTGAAGGCAGTGCTTTTGCAAATGCAATCAAGCATCCCTTCTGGAAGTTGCTCGAGAGAAGAACAGACCGCAGCTAGTCATGGCCATTTTCATGCCAACTTTTCAGATCCTCACCGGCATAAACTCAATCCTGTTCTATGCTCCGGTGCTGTTTCAAAGTATGGGATTCGGTGGCCATGCTGCATTGTACTCATTGGCTCTGTCAGGAGCAGTGCTTTCCTTGTCCACTGTGGTCTCCATCGTAACTGTGGACAGATGGGGTCGTAGAGCCTCGCTGATCGGTGGTGGGATTCAGATGATCACATGTCAGGTCGTTGTTGCAGTCATCCTGGGTATGAAATTCGGACCAAACACGGTCAGCTGGGCAAAGCATCACAGTGGCAGTCAACATGTTTTTCACCTTTGTCATCGCGCAAGCATTTCTCTCGCTTCTCTGCGGGCTGAAGTTTGGCATCTTCCTGTTTTTTCGCGGGATGGATCACTGTGATGACTGTGTTTGTGTACCTGTTTCTGTCGGAGACCAAAGGGGTGCCGACTGCCGATCGAGAAGAAGCACTGGTTCTGGAGTAGGGTTGTGCCAAGGTGCGAGGAAACAACTTCTACAAGCATGTAGAGATCAAATCTGTTAGAATGGAGAATGGTGATCCAAAAAGCTTGCGCAGCAATGCATCTGCTATCTGCATTCCGCTTCCGCAGCTCGACTCCTTGCAGTAAGTCCATCCCACATTGCTTATTTTGATGATTTTAGGGGAGAGCTATCCATTTAAGTAGATTGAAGCCTTCATGCAAATTTTGATATGCAAGTAAGAGCTAATTGAGAATTGTATCTCATGGCCCGTTAATGTTTTCTGATGTAGGCTTATTACCTTATATGGTACACGTCTTGCCTATGTTGAATTTTTCTGGTCCATTTAACCGAAATTCGTTTAAAATCATGGTTAATTTAATTGAATTAACCGAGTTTTCGGTTAATCGGTTAAATTAACCGAAATTAACCGAATTTTCGGTTAACCGAATACGCGGTTAACCGAATACGCGGTTAACCGAAAATTCGGTTCGGTTAATGGTTAAGGATTTTTCTGGTCGGTTAATCGGTTCGGTTAACCGAATAAGTAATTCGGTCGGTTATTAACCGAATTTACACCCCTAAACTGATCCCATGTACGCAAATTAATGTGATCATATATCCAAATCTGTTGAGAGTTAAAATATGTTGTGTCCTAGATTTGGACATTACCTAGTTCTTATATGTATGAAGTTGTGACCATTTCAATGTACATAGTGAGATAGTGCTATTTCACTAACCTAAACTTGTCTTTATATTATTGAATATGAATGGTAAGAATAGTCACAAAATTTATTTCTTATTCGCGCAAATATTTGTGATTCAAACTCTAGAAACCACTATAGTCATAAATTAATATTTTTCCAAACATTATTATATGGCCTAGAAAATAATTATTAACCGAAGTAAATTGAAGGGGTAAATATTATAGTACATGTTCGGTAAGAAAAATTAAAAGGATATAACATTTATTATGTTTGTGAAATTATTTCTTAAAAATTGAGCATTATGAAAATAGGCATGTGATGGCCAGAAAAATAAAAATATAATAAAAAATGAGTATTATTAATACCTTGATGAGGTGTATGTTAATTAATAAATTCACTATAAATATCAAGATAAGTAAATTTGATTAAGTAACAAGTATAATGTTAATATATCGAACTATAAATAACTATAAAATTTTTGAGTTACATGTCACTTTTTACAAGTCTACAATTATTATTTATAACGAAAATATAAAAAAATACACATGCAATTAACTTTCCGAGGAATTCAAACTCGTGATTTTACGAAAGACGGACGAAACTCTTTACAACCTGGCTACAATTATTTTATTGAACAAACTATGTAGTATCACGTTTGATGTTTACAATTATTTTATTGAGCAAACTATGTTGTATAATATCAATGTCCACATCAATTGTTTAATGGCATTCATGAAAAATATGATTTAGATCACCAACTTTAATTGGGATTTAATTTAGTATAAAATGGATGAAAGAAAATTTATTTTAAAAAAAGACGCATGTCCGAACCAATCAAAGCGCGCGATAGAAGAATATTCCCGAGCTTAGTTTGGATATTTCTACTATACCTCATTACTCTCTGTTCTCTTTTACATGTCATTTAACCGAATTTTTTTGTCCACTTTTATTTGTCACTTACCAATTTTCAATGCGTATTTAATATCAACAACTACCTTAAAATGTCAAACATTAATCACTTCATTATCATAATCAATAAAGAATACATTCCTCACCAATAATCATCTACCAATTTTACTTTTTGCACGAACTTTTTCAAAAAAATGTTAACCACTTACCTATTAAATTTGTTCAACCGCTAGCATTAACTTCACCTTAATCTACTCAAATTAACCGTAAACGACATGTATTAGAGGAATGAGGGAGTATATCATAGTAGGTATGCAAAGATGTCTAGAAATAAATGTGAATTTATGAGTTATCTCACATGGGTTGTTGGGGTTGCAGAAGCAGAAACCTCAAGACAACTAGATGACGTCGTATTACGTAGATCAGATGAAAATGACTATTTCAATAAAAAAAGCAATGTTACAGAGTTCCAAAAATTAAAAGTCTCTCATGACCTTATATATGTTATCATTAGTATGGATGAAAGGATTTAAGCAAGGGCGGTTCGATAATGGATGTCTGTTCACATTCAGGTTAAACAGTCATAATTTGTCGCAAAAACAATATAATTTTAACTTTTGTACTTCTAATTTAGTTTTAAAATGATACATATTTTATTTTTGTACCCCATTCAATTAAAAAAAATTTATACCCCAATTAAACTTAAATATTGTTATATATTTTTTTTATATTTCAGTCCGCTTAAAAAAAATTCGTACCACAAAATAATTATTTTTTTCCGCCACTGGTTTCAAGGTTGGAGAAAACTCAACAACTTTATAAGTAGCATTAAAAAATTCATCTATTTTAAAGTATTTTAATCAATTAAATTTGATTTAATGTTAATTATTAGCATTAAATTAAATAATTTTTTAAGAAGACTTTGTCGAATTAAATAATTTTTCAAGAAGACTTTGTCTGTGTACAATGTTCAATCAGGATCTTACACATGTTACTTTAAAATTTTAAAATTATTTTTTGTGAACTTACTAATATGTTACACGTATTAATTAATGTTTCAAATTAAAACATATTAAAATTTGATTGGACGTGATCGTCGTGCAGGATGGACACAGTCCGTTAAAAAGCACTCTAAAATATTTGAAATTTTGTTATGTGTTTCAATGGTGATTATTGATGCACATTGAATATTAAATTGAGTAGCAAAATAGCTATGATGTATAAAATGTTCATTTTCGCAAGTTTAGTTCTCCCTCCATCCTTATATACATGACGTTTAAAAATAAATTGAGTAAATTATGGTGACATTTAATATTAGTAGTTGGCCGAATAAATAAGAATTTAATATATATTTTTAAAATTTAGTGTAAAATGTGGAATTGATGGATTATTATTGTTTATTGGTGTAGAATTATTTTGTATTGATTATGATGGTGAAATCATTAATGTTTAACTTTTTAAGGTCGTTATGAATATTAAATATGTATTGAAAATTAAGTGACAAATAAAAATAGATAAAAAAATTCAATTAAGTGAAATGTAAAAGATGACAAAAAGAAAGAGTAGTCTATCAATGAGCTTTTCAGAAAAAAAGTAAAACCCAAAGAGTGTGTTTAGTTTAGAAAAAATTTGATGGGAAGAAAAATTTGAGAAAAAGTGAAATCCATAATATATTTCATTTTTCTGATTTAAATGAAAATTAAGAAGGAAAGTATTTTTATTTTAATTTAACTTCCTCTTTAATTTTCAATTCAGTTTTTTTTCACAATTTTTCCTTAAATCAAACAAAAAAATCTTTTTATTTTTTCCTCAAATTTTCTTTTCATCAAAATTTTTCCTTTAATTTTCAATTCAAAATATTCTCTTGTATTCTCCAAAGAGTGCTTGGATATCTTTTAATAGGCAAAGTACATACATCTCTATCTCCTGCAATAGCACAACCCATAGAATTAATTACTTCTGAGTCTATAGAATTAATTACTTCCTACAATTTGTTCAAGCTTCTTCTCGCTTTTGAGACCATCAAACAAAGGAGCCAGAAGCGGATGGCTTTTCTGCTCGAGATCATACTCCTATGTTGCTAAACCAGACTAATACAGATCTTTGATATTGATTTGTCATCATAACGAGCACATATTTATATATATATATATGTAGGGAGTGGATCAAATGAAAACCGATTTGGATATATAAACTGTGAACTAATCATATTCATCAGATCTGTCGATTTTAATGGATAGGATTTGAGTTGAATTTCCTTAAATGAAATATATCTATAATTTAAAAAATACAATAAAAATTATTATGCAATCATATCCAAGTTTTAAAATCAATTACCATTTTTTACGCTTATCATATCTTGTTTTCTAATCAAATATTTTTAAATAATTATATATTTGATTTTAAACAATATTATAATCGAAACGATAATGTTTGATGAGTCACAAATCCACAACCAGAAAACGCCGACACATCCTCTCGTCGTCCCCGCAGCGCAACAATGATCTTTTCTCTGTATCTGCACCCAAGTCCGTCCCTCACTCCTCGACTCCCAACCGTCTCACTATCCACACACTTCCGAACGTGAATCTCATCGTTGGAGCAACCCCGACCAACCAATTTTCCAACAACGATAAAAATGGTAGTGTGTCTCCTCCAATCTACTCCTTTGCCCCTATCATCCGATTTCAAATCTTAACTTTTCATTGGCTGAGTTCTGGATTTTAAATGGGTGCACATATGTGTTTCTGGTGCATATATTTGTTTCTGGGTTTTAAACTGGTGCACATATATTTTTTGGTGCACATCTGCATTTTCTGGGTTTTAAATGAATGCACATATGTGTTCCTAGTGCACATATGTGTTCCTGAGTTTTAAATGGGTGCACATCAGTGTTCTTGGCGCGCATATGTGTTTCTGGATTTTAAATGAGTGCACATTTGTGTTCCTGGTGCACATCTATGTTTATGAGTTTTAAATAGATGCACATTTGTGAAATGTGCACTAATAATAATATGAAACAGAAAACAGCCGTGAAGGAGAGAAAAAATCTAGTTTATGCCAAAATAAAAACAACTGTACAAGAGAGACAAAAGAGTAAAAACATTTTAAAGGTGAGAGAAAAATGAATCGTTGCATTCCTCATTTAAAGGAGAGAATCATGCAACAAATCTAATAAATTAATAATAAAAATTAATAATAAATCTGTGAAAATTTATGTCCGTCAGATGAAATGTGATCAATGAATCTAATTTGTCCACAGTTTATATATTCAGGAGGGTTTTCACCTGATATATATATATATATATATATATTCTTCAAAAGAATGTTTGGATACTTTACTATACATGATTTCATAGGCATACAAACAACTTGCAAAAATTTGTAGAAAAAATGTAAACATTAACTTCTATATCACAGATGGGGTTCGATTGAAAAGTTATCAGAAGACATACGTATGAAGAATCTTGGGACTAGTGGAGCTGTTTTCAATAGCCTGCTGCTCACTATAAGATGAAAAACAGTTATTGATCATAGTAGTTTATCATTACTATTGATGAAAGTTTCAAGGTTGGAGAAAAATCGACAACTTTACATGTAGCAGAATAATTCATGTGTCTTAATGTATTTTAATTAATTAAACGGGATTTAATGTTAATTATTAGGATTACATTAAGAAATTTTTCAGATGGACCATGTGTTCGTGCACCACGTTGAATCTGAATTTTACATATGTTACTTTTGAAATTTTAAATTTATTTTCTGTGAAACAATGTATCACACGTACGTAATAATTAATTTCTTAAACTAACAAGTATCAAATTCTGATTGGATGTGATAGCTTTGATAAACACAATCCATTAAATATTACTCTAAAATCTTTATTTTTTTATTATTTATCTTAGTGGTGATTATATATTAGCGCATACTCTGAGTATTAACTTGGGAGCTTTATAGCAATGATGTATAAAATGTTGATTTTGGCTAGTTTTTTAATAGTCTATCAATGAGCTTCCTCGACAAAAATAAAACCCTAAACCCTAAGAACACGCATTTAGATTCTTCATGGGTCGTTGAATACTTTTAAATATGCAAAAGTACATAATATCTCTGCCTGCAGCTTGTCACGGACTTAATGTTGGATCGGGCCGTGACAAGCAGCAGCGCAGCCTATAGAATTATTTCTTACAACTTATTCAGGCTTCTCACCTTTGTGACGATTAAACAAAGGAGCCAAAAGCCTCCTCGAGAGGATATGTTGCCAGGGCAAATTAATATGGATCTTGATATTCATTTGTCATCATAATAAATTAGTTATTTATTTCCAATGTAGTTCAACCGACAAAAGATGAATTAATATAATTCAATTTTTGAGCCAATCATCAGTCAGCTGATTCGGAACATGTATTCATTACTTTTATCAAAAAAATTCTTTTAAAATTCATAATCATTCACTACAAGAAAAACAGCCATAATTGACGGTCAATTTCGTTGATTTTGCATAGATTTTTGTCAAAAAAAGTATTAAAATCGACGAATATATTCGTCAATATTTTTGTCACTTAAAGCCTCATGGATTATACTATTTTCAATTATAAGTGACGAAATATTCGTCAATTAGTTTATGTCCACACCATACATTTGACTAAAACTTGTCATATTTGAATTGGTCAATTATAAAATAGTAAATGTATAATTACTTTTTTACCCTTTATATCAATATGTGACTACAATTGGTCATATATATTTTGTCAATTTTTAAAATTTGAAATCAACTGATTTGACCTGCCAATTTTTAAATATTTGCCATTTTAATACATCATTTTTTTCAAATAAATAAATTATGAAATAATGAACATTATAAAAATAGTATATTTCAAAGGACAAAAATAATATGCAAATACTAATTTTCATTGCAAACTGTCAAAACATCTTTGCCAATAATCCAGTAATTTACTTGTACACAAACACTTGCTCAAAATACTATTAAAACCTATAAAATAAGAAGGAACTTGTTTCATAGATGACATTTCATTATTTGTGAGTTTTCAGCTTGTTTGTCTAACTGAATTCTCCTGATTGGTGTATATTGCATTGTCACAGTGGGATGGGTCACCTGTACCTACAAACCATGAAAATAAATGAATCAAATTTTCTTGCTATAATAACTGTGCAAATTAAACTAAGTAAAATCATATTAAAAAGAAACATCATAAAAGTGTCTTACAATGTCATACTAATATAGAAATCATATTCAAATTTTAGGATGTAACTGTCAACTCTTGAGTGACATGTATAGTGATAAATAAATAAACGAGTAACATGCATGCTAAAAGTCTATATGTATGACATGCCCCAAGGAGCGACAGATCGATCCATCGGGAGCAAATTAAAATAACAATATGTTAAGTAAAATACATGAATAAGTATCAAGGGACGAAAAGAACAATATTCATTTATCTAAAAGTTCAAGGGCATGACATACCCCTAAGGAGCAACAGATCAATCCACAAAGAGAAATCGACCAAGGTTGTGAGCAATTTATAAGCCACGTGCTCCTGATGCCCTCTTTTCGAAAAAAATAACCTAAGTGAATAGACACTAACAATGGTTTGATCTCTCTCCTTTAGCGTGACAGATTCTGAAACTGCATTTTAAAATAACATATATTGTTGTAGACATCAATAAGTTGTTGCACCCAAATTTTCACACCATACGTTACAAAGCTCTATAATATAAATATGACACAAATTTCAACTAATAGAAATTGGACATGTTCCAGTGTAGAACAAATCTGATGATATAAAAAGTAGATCCCAAAATGCAGGGGAGTGATGCTTATGCTACTTATGTTAAAGGTGATAGTTAAGGTGATAAGACTCTTATCTCATTTCTAACCTCTCATTGTTTTCACCACAAAACACTAAAAATAACAACAAAACCAGCAAATAAAAATGCTAACCTGGAATATGCACACAGACTTATGGATGCTCTGAATCGCTAAACATCTCATTAAATCATCATCATTCATTGATCTAAAAATGAAACAAATTCCACAAGGTCAACAAAAACAAGAATTGTTATTAAGTTCTTCCAATGATATGGAATTGAGGACACCAACTGCCAATTGGCCAAAGTTCACAACTTAGGTTACATGGAAATCCCAATCACCCAAATTCAACATCAATTCGTATGTAAATGTATTATAAATAACCAGAACTGCTCGCCTGCGATGGCATCAAATTCAACTAAAACATCAATTAAAATTCCAAAAGACAAAAACATTCATTTTTCTTCGCTACACTTGGAATTCAAAGCTACCAGACCTGGCCGGGGAATCTAGAAGATTGTCACTCAGTGTGTCTCCAACTGCTAATTAACAAAAAAGTGAGTGTAGGATTCTAGGCTTCACAACACGCCACCATCAGAAACATCGGCCACAAAACCCTAAAAAGAAACAAGACAAAAGGCCATGTACTCACCAGAGGAGAGCAGCAACCATCAAACACAGCAGAAGATCCTTGAGCCATAGGAGACACCACGCCACCATCCGGATCAACGTCGTTTCACCATACCAGGCTCCATCTTATCCACATCAGGCAGCCACGAATCACTGCCATCTCACCGCCACCTCACATCTCCGCGTCTACACCGCCTCACCATCCAGATCTAAATCTCGGCCACACGGCAGCAGTGATGGCCAACATAAGTCGCCGCCTCCCTTTCAGGTCTGAGCCACAAGTGTTCAACAAGGCTCGATCCGGTTCAGATCTGGACAATCCTCGTCATTCTTCAGCAAGCGGAAGATGGCTAGAAAAGAGATATGCGTGTATCAGGTGGAGACAATGAGAGAGACGAAGATGAAGGGAAGTCGGCAAAGGGAGCTGAGGGGGCATCGGTGGAGTTGGGGGCTTGGGGCCTTGTGTTTGGGTTCTTCACGGATGAAAATTGAGTTTGGAGGGATTTTTTTCATTAATAAAAATTTCCCTCTCAAACATTTTAGATTTCCCTCTTAAGTTACTTTTTATCTCTTTGTATTTAGACATATTTAATTTAAATTATATAATTAAATTACTAAGTCCAATTTTAATTTATTATAATATGGGTATAATTAGATTTATTTAAAATTAAATATTGTAGATGAACTTAATTTTATTTAAGAATAAGTGAATTTAATTCAATTTTAAATGCCTAATTCAAAATATTCATATATTATGAGTTCATTAAAAAGATATTTTTATTAAAAATGAAAAAGAAATAAATCGATTTGAGGTATAAAATGTAATAGTTTTTCAAATTTTAGTAGTTAAGGATGTTTAGAGTTTAAAATTTAAATGATTTAGAGTTTCAAAAGTTTTAAAGGTTAGTTGAATGGGGTTGTGGGTAAGGCTTTCCAATTGTGTAGATTTTTAAGGTTTAGTGTACATATGTGAGTTCAAGAACAAAAGTTAACAATTTAGGAGAATTTAAGATTCTAAGTGTCCAAGGTTTACAAATATGTTGTACTGTGTCTGTTTATGAATGAATAGGTGAAAAAATTTAATATAACTAATATCTTGTCATTTTTACTCATCTTTAATTGATGAAAAATAAATTTTTACTTTAGTCAATTATAATAATTATCTTGCATGTGTTGGATCCAAAAATAAATTTTTTTATTAAGAGATGTACTCCTAACGAAAAATTTATCAATTATAAAACTCATATAATTGATGAATATTAAATTACAAACATATTTTTTTTCATTTAATTTAAAAGGGGATAAGGCTTGAACCCAAGACTACTAGACCAATACTTTGTTGGTCAAACATATTTTTGAATTATAAAAATTAGCGTGCAAGTGTTGGCGTCAAAAGATAGAATCTTTTGTGACGACCGTTATAATTAACGAACCGTTTGTCGATTATAATGAATATAAAAGTGTCGAATAATAAATTACGAATATTTTGGTCGATTATAGTAAATGGCGCCAACAGTTGGCGCAAATTTTTTTTTTTGTGACGAATGAGACAATTAACGAACAATTTGTCAATTATAATGACATATAATTGACGAATAATGAATCGTCACAACAAATTGTCACATATACTACTAAATTCGACAAATTTCTTTTTGGTCATTTTTAATCCGTCAATTATGGACATTTTTCTTGTAGTGATTTCAAAATAAATAAATGGTTGAATTATGGTCGCACTAGCATCCATCAGCCGCAAGAGAGAAAATTTGTAATTATGCACTATCAATGGTGCAAGTATAGTTCTAATGGATTTTTTGTAGGGATAAAACCCAAAAGGGGCCCTGAACTATCACCACTCACCCAATTGTAGTCAGAACTACCACAATTTTCAAAAAGGGTGCGATGAAAAGAAAATTGAACTGATTTTCTAAAATAAAATTTACCATTACATTCATATACAAATATTATTACAAGACTTAGATTTGTGTGCAAAAATTATGTCGTATGGTTATCAAAATAAATTATATCGTTTCGTGCACATAAAGAAAAACGACATCTTTTGATAACCAAATGATATAATTTTCACACACAAATCTAATTCTTGTAATAATATTAGTTTTGGAATGTAATGGTGAATTTTATTTTAAAAAATCAGTCTAATTTTTTTTTCATCGCACCCTTTTTGGAAATCGTGGTAGTTCTGACCGCAATTGGGTAACTGGTGATAGTTCAGAGCCCCTTTTGGGTTTTTCCCCATTTTTTAATGATGCACAACCTAATTTTTGGTACACATTTTTAATGTTTCAGTTCACATTTTTATAGGGATGGAGTTCATGTGTGCACCATTATTACACTGTAAAATTCACAAATAAATATGGTGCACATTTTTAAATTGAAATAGAAATTAAATTGTGCACCAAAGATTTGAATTGTGCACCAAAAACTGAACCATTCATGAGATTAAATTGTGCACCAAAAACCGAACCATTCATGAGATTAAATTGTGCACCAATGCACATGCACAGAGAAAGAATTGTGCACCAAAATATATAAATGATCTTATGTGCATTAAAAAATGCGATGTAAAAGAAATGAAATTGTAAAAATGTATAAGAAAAAGAAAAATCATGTAACAACTCTAACAAGGGAAGAAAAAAATCTGACGATTAATTCCTTATTTAAAGGAGACAATCGTGCAACAACAAATCCAGCAACCCATAAAATAAGGATTGCATTATCTTTTTAAACATCACATGATAAATCTACATAAAAACCGAAATTGGCAGATAAAATATGAATCAATAATCAAAGATGGTTCATAATTTAAAAATTTAAAGTGATTTTCATCGATATATACGTGGAAAAGCGTGTTTTGAATAAGAATCGATGTCGATTACTTAAAAAGTTGACCACATTAAAGCTTGCTCTCCCACATGGCGTGTTGCAGAAGCAAAGAATGCTCCAAAGACATGGAAATATGAAATGTTAAGCTGAAAATTTTATGAAAATTTTAAGATTACCAAAAATCAACAACTTTAGAATTGTAAATCATCATCAAAATAAATTGGCATTTTGAATGATTTGAAATGGACTATTTAAAGTTGATGATAAGGGTTAAATTGAGTACCTACTCCCTCTGTCCTCTTTTACATGTCACTTAACCGAATTTTTTTGTCCATTTTTACTTGTCACTTAACAATTTTCAATGCGTATTTAATGTCAACAACTACCTTAAAATGTCAAACATTAATCACTTCATTATCATATTCAATAAAAAATACATTCCCCACCAGTAATCATCTATCAATTTTATTTTTTGCACGAATTTTTTTATAAAAACATTAACCACCCGTTCATTAAATTTGTTCAACCGCTAGCATTAACTTCACCTTAATCTACTCAAATTAACCGTAAACGACATGTAATAGAGGACGGAGGGAGTAATTCTCAGGCGGAATCTGAAAACATTTCGAAAATCTCTTTAAAAAAGATGAGAATCAGAAGAGCATTATTACACTTAATTACATATATTTAATGTTTCAGAAACCTATATGTGAAAACTATGAACAGAGACCAAAGGTTATTCTCAGGTTCCAAAATTAGAAAGACCCTGATCTAAGGATGACGTGCATGGATTCCTTTATTTTCAATAGAGAGTCATTAACGATCTATTCTCAGTTACCTTTTTTTATGAAAGTTTTCAGATTATCAGAAGATCAACAGCTTTAGAGGGAGTAGGATTCATCGTTTTAAATCAGCATTTTAATCAATTAGTGTGGATATATGGTTACAAACTAGGGTTAAATTAAATAATTAATTACTAACTCCAAGTTTGGTAACCGAACAGATTTAAAACATAATATGATAATTAATAATTTCTAACGCGTATGATTACAAACTAACACGTACTGCATGGGGCTGACCTGGTTCGTGATCAACCGATCCCATGAATGCAAATGTACGCATGTGGCTAAATCTGTTGAGAGACAAAATATGTTGTGTCCTAGAATTGGACATTACCTAGTTCTTATATGTATGAAGTTGTGAGAATTTCAATGTACATAGTGCTATTTCACTAACCTAATTAAACTTGTCATATATTATTGAATATCAATGGTAAGAATAGTCAAAAAATTGTTTTCTTATTCACGTGAATATCCGTGATTCAAACTCTAGAAACTACCACAGTCAGAAATAAATTTTTTTCCAAACATTATATGGCCTAGAAAATAATTATTAACTGGAGTAAATTGAAGGTGTAAATATTATAGTACATGTTTGGTAAGAAAAATTAAAAGGGATATAATATTAGTTATGTTTGTGAAATTATTTTTCAAAAATTGAGAATTATGAAAATAGGTATGCAATGGCCAGAAAAATAAAAATATATTGAAAAATGTATTTTATTAATACCTTGATGATGAGATGTATGTTAAATAATACATTCACTATAAATATCAAAGTAAAAAAAATTGCGATGTATTTTCAGGTATGCGTCACTTTTTAACAATTTTTACAACTCTACAATTATTTTATTGAGCAAACTACGTTGTTTACACTATTTAATATCAATAATTTCCATGTTCATTGTTTAATGACATTGATTAAAAGTATGGTTTAGATCCCCAACTTTAATTGAGATTTTATTTAATATAAAAATGGATGAAAGAAAAATTAATAAAAAAAAGCCGTAGATTTTTTTTTTTTGGAAAATATGATCAATAGTGATTTCCCACTACCCTCTTGGTGGTCAGGGGCCGCACACCCTTCCACTTTGATAGTGTACGCCCATACTCACTGCGGGCCAGCTCACGCGCACCTCCAGCATATCTAAGCGTAAATGCGGTACCAACAGGGCTTGAATCCAGGACCTTAGTATTGTTACACAACACCCAATATCACTAGGCCAATACCTTGTTAGTTAAAGCCGTAGATCTAAACCAATCAGAGCGGGGAAGAAGAATATTCCTGAGCTTAGTTTTATCATTTTCTTTCCATCATCTTTGGATCTCAACAGAGGGAATCTGATTATATCCAACCACGCAATAAAGTCAACCTATAACTCTATTATAGTAACGAGTCATTCTTGGGAGTACATGGTCGAGGTTACAATTAATCGGGATGTGTCATATGTTGTATTAAAAAATTAAAATAATACGTGATGAATTATTTTTAATTTTAAAATTTTTGATGACATTTTAATGATCGATGATGATTACAGTCACACGAGGAACTATATATATCCTAAAATGACTCTCATCGTAACATGAAAATGCATGTTTAAAAGTTGATCCACACTTAAAATCTGTGCATGGAGTTTATGACTATATTGATTTGATATTAAATTGAGATTGGACTGGCTCAACTATAAATGATGTTTGATCCGATTTAATTCAATTTAATAAACTATACCAGATTAAATTATAAATCAATAATATCTCTGAATGGCTAACTAATTTATGTCAATGTCAAAAAGGAAATGGTAGAAATAAAATCTATGCATTTGACTATATCACTTGTAAAAATACATTATGACTCGGTTATATGATAATCTATCTTTTCATCTAACCGAATACCAAAATAATGATAAAATTTATACAATTTTTTTTTCTTTTCTGATAAGGTTAAAATTAATTATTACACTATTTTATAAATAATCACATAAAAATAGTCATTTTCCATAGTCATTTAATGAATCAGGTTCCTCTGATTCGTGGTTTATCTGCACTTATTTATAACCTATTGATACAGTTTGAGGTTATTTCGGCACTTTTTTTATATTATTTTTTTGCATTTTTCAACTGTAATTATTTTCAAAATTAATTAAATAAATAGAAAACAACCGTACAAGCCTCATTGAATCATGAATCTTCAACAGCCCATGTTGGGCCCATTTAAAAGGCCCAATAGGCCCATGTATTTGCGCACTGCCTTCTTCCCTCCCTGTCCATTTAAACGGCCCAATGAAGGCAGCGCGATAGAAACCGGAATCCTAGTTTGACCGCGGAAGAGGGCGTGCATCGAAATCGACCGACGCATTTCTCATGCGCCTCTCATATTAAAGCTTCAGATTGAAACTCGGATTGTAGATTGGAAGAAGGTGGAGGAAGCGGAGCCGGAGAATTCATTCTTCATGCCGTCGTACGAGGTGATATCTGTTTTGAAATCGGCGCCGGAGTTGAGGCAGGGGCTGGAGATTTTAAATTCAGAGTTGGCATCGAAGAAGAAGCTCTCGTATAAGAACAGTTCAGTTAAAAATGGTTTGTGTTTGAGTTGTCAGAGTTCAGGAGCAAGATTGGTGAAATGGTGGCGAAGGATAGGGCTCGGAGGCTGTTGAGTTTACCATTTCTTGTCTGGAGGGGTGTGAGGTGAGATGGATTGGTAGAGTTAGGGCTCTGTATGTGCACAGGTCGAAGAACTGCAAGGTGTGTGCTTAGCTGTCGCTTGAGAATTGTGTGTTTGTGCTGGCTTCGCATAAGCTTAGGATTCATTATATGAAGAGGTGTGATTTTAAGTTGAGAGTGAGGTGCAGGCCGATCATAGAGGATTGTTGTAGGGGTGACGTTTGGGCGGTCTTGTTTGGAGTATGAATGGATTCCTGGGGATTTCAAGGAGTCCTGGCTTGATGAGTAAAAGTGCAGCTGTAGCATTGTGGATGACTTCAAGCGGCTGAGAGCAGTTCAGTCCCTGAGTTGATCTGTTCTTCTGGAGAAAGAGCGAGTTAGGGCAGTTGTATTGACTGCAAAACAAAAGCTGATGAAATTGGAGGTGTTTATGAGCTATATCAGGCTTGCTTCTTTTTAGAAACCTATCTGGCCATGCGAAGGACTGGTAACTTTCTGCTATATTTATGTTTTGATTCTCAACTTTTGTGGTCTATAATATCCACTATTATTTGCCCTGCTAAATTGCTAATCTCTTGATGGATTTTATGCCTAAAACTTAGAGTAGTTCCGATTTCTTTGAACTCGAGAGGCGATAGTTTATTACATGATAAAGATAATCCGTGATTATTTATATGTAATCGTGTTGTTTTACTCTGATTATGAGGAAGTGAAATTGTTATGGGCTGGCTTACGAGTATACGTCTTGAATCCTGATTTACAATCTAATTGGTTGCCCCAATAGGAAAAGTTCTGAACTTCTAG
The DNA here is from genome assembly GCA_002312845.1 of Kalanchoe fedtschenkoi. Classification (NCBI taxonomy): domain Eukaryota; kingdom Viridiplantae; phylum Streptophyta; class Magnoliopsida; order Saxifragales; family Crassulaceae; genus Kalanchoe; species Kalanchoe fedtschenkoi. The sequence goes on along the minus strand of NQLW01000024.1, from coordinate 4,122,260 downwards.
TCGGAGTAAAACTAGGACTTTTCTCATGAAATCTTATTTTTAAATTATTTTTGTGCCATGGGTTTGAAAATTGCAGTCGCGGTATTTTTATTCCAAGTAAAACTTAATGTTTTTTGTGCAGAACCTGGTTTTGAAATTAATTAATCGTTACTCTCATTTGGAAATTCAAAAGGATGCTAGATATTTTGCTTTGGTTCTCCTCTGCAGTGCAGTCTTTGCTAATTGCTATTTGTGGGATAATCCTGATATTTGTATTTGATGTTGTTTTTGACGGACTTTTCTACTGGCTCAGATAAATGTTGATGTTCCTGGAGTGTTTGTGGTGCAAGAGGATATTATATGAAGGGAAGTCGAAAGTTCTGATGGCTTTCCAGATATACCTTATTAATTTCTTCATGTTTCGGCTCTTTTTATATCAAACTTCTGATTTGTTTCTCTCTATCTCGAGTTGTTAAATTACTCTTATAATAAAGTAAAAATTTGTTTTTGCTGCATAATAGATATTGATACAAATGGAGTTGTTCCACGAAAGTTTTAAATATCTTATCGTTGGTTCATTTGATATTTAAAATATAATTACAAACTCTATGCAAAAATTTGAAACTTTCATTAACGCAATGGGAAACATTATAACCGGAAATGAACCCTATTGCATGTGCAACATATAATAATAGGAACTCATCAAAATTACTTCGTATACTGATTATATTTAGGCATTATCCATATCGGTTGCGGCCTCTCTATTTTTTTTCACATACATTTATATCGTAGAATCTGTCTATGCTCCCGTCCTCAACATGTTAACATCCGACATCCTCCTGTCCATCATGTTGATAGTTATCGATATCAATTAAATCATTGGTGAAATATATCGAGTTTGGTTTGCATCCCGGAAAACTTGTCGCCGGAAAAGATATGGATGCACTCTCTCCCAAAAAAAATGCATCCCCGCCCAAGTTGCTTTGTTTGACCCTTTCCAGCGCATCTCGGTCCTCTTGTTTATTTTTAGCTTGAAAACTACGAATCCGAACGTTGACAATCGTTATAGTGGAAATACTCATCTTTTTCATCTGTAACTTCTTCGTCTTCTTGGCTGTGATTATCGTCAGTGGTGTTGTCACTGTTGTTGTCATCTTCCTCTTCATTCCCAGCATCTGCCTCCTCCTCGTGATTCCCCAACTCATCTTCATCATCTGACTTGTTATCATAAACTTTTCCTAACACATAAATTTCCGAAGAAGTTGATTCTAAGATAAATGTTCTCCAATATCTCAATAGTTGACTATGTGAATAAATGGTTTTGAACCGGGGCGGCCGAGCTTCAATATCCAATCTCCCGACATGGAGGAAAAAATGTATAGCATAGATCTTTTTCTGGTAGAATACAACATCTTGGAAGACAAATTTGGGCGCCATGAGGCAAAACTAAGAATCATCCCCGGATTTAATTGTTGCCATTCTTAACATATGACCATAAATTGCGACTAATGTGTAATCATCATGTGTTGATTTAGGTGACACGTTGAGTTTGATGATATGAAAATCAGCATGCTTGGTCACACTCGGTTCAAGAGCGGGGAGGTGTAAAGTGCAGTGGTGGATTCAGGAACACAATGTAGCGGGGTCAAAAATAGTGACAGTTTCAAGAATTTAAATTCTGGGTAAAAAGAAGAACGTGATGTCGCAGCTAGCTATTATGCGGCACGCTTTGCAGTTCTTAATTCTGACAAGCGGTGGTGCATGGTGACAGACAAACAACGGATTTAGATGTTGATAAGTTGCCTATTGACTAGATCGGTACTAGGTTTGATCTTTGAGTTTAATCCCAACGTGTTCGAAGATTTTTTTTCTATTTTTTATTCATTTTGATAAAGTATGGGCTGAACTTTTTCATGTTAAAATATTTTGGTTGGATTTAGATTGTAAAAAAATTAAAATTTGAATTGGATTTGGGGCACTAAATTAAAATTTGGGGTAAATTAAGAATATAAAAATTAAAAATTTCTTTTCTTTACTATAATTAAAAATATTTTGAGTTAGATTTGGTGAGACCATTCTCCCAGGTGTGTGCTAGTGACTAGGGGTGTCAATGGGTCCGGTCCAGATCCATTTGGAAGGACCTAGACCCAGACCCATTTCATTCGAGTCCGGACCCAGATCTAGACCTAATATTTTAATAAATTTTGGATCCAGACTCAGACTCATTATTTGGACCCGTTAGACCCATTAGACCCAAAATAAATTTTCTAATATTAAATTATCAAATAAAATAAATAATAAATTTCTGTTTATGAAAATAATAAATTATGAAAAATATATGTTTATATTTAAATTTATTTTAAAATGAAATTAATTTTTTGAAAGTTAAATAAAATTAAAAGTAGCTCTTTTTAAAAAAATATTTTTTATTTTTTAAAATTTATTTTATATTTTTTTAGAATTTATTTTCAATTTTTTTTTAATTTTTTTATTTTTTATAAAAATTTATTTTATTTCAGATCTAAATAAACTAATTATAAAAAAATCTAAAGAGAACCATTATAAAAATCCAAATGGATAAAACTTAATGAGTCTAAATGGGTAGACTATAACGGGTCCATAGACCCAAATGAGTAGACCCAGACCTTAAAAAAACGGGTCTGGATCTACCCGACCCAATCGACAGCCCTACTAGTGACACCGCCACCAATAAAAATATTGAGCATACTAAAATGTTGTTAAACTTTGGTTGACTTGAATCTGAATTAAAACAAATCAACTTACCTATTGTATTAAATATGAATTTTTAAAATTTGATATGGACTGATTATAAATCATAATTTAGGAAGGGTCATAATTATATTTCTAACTAATTAATAACTTAAATTAGTAAATATTTACTATTGAAATTAAAATGTCAACGGATCCGCTGACCCCCTAACTTAAACTTAAGTCAGCCATTGGTACAGTGACCAGTTCACCACCACTACGAGGGACGAAAGGGTTTAGCAAGGTAACAGTAAAATTTTGATTTTGAGTAGCGAGTCATTCATTGCTTGAACTGCAGTATCGAATGGTTGAGATTTTGATAATATTTCCCAAGGCAAAAGAGTGTGTAAAGCTTAGACGGGTCAGATTCGGCCGTAGCATTGGGCGAGGGGACTAAAAGCATGGGAAGAGCCCTAAGATGATAAAGCTTATGTGATTGTTGGTGGTATTGTTTGGAGATGGCTTACCATTGCTTGCAAACAGCACCGAATCGGACATGCTTGATGACCTCGGGCAATCGATCAAGTACAAGGTGTCCGATAGCTAAGGGCAAGTCAGCCCAGACATGATGATTGATGTGATGAGATCTTTGAATAGTAATATTGCTCCTGCACAAAATAAAAAAACAAAAAAAACGAGTGATTAATGTTAATAACTCACACAACAAGAGCCAGAATGAGCAGCACAGAAGCAAATGAGAGGGGGAGGGCTGTTTTCTCTCCACCGCCTGTCACAATAATTAATAAGCTGCTTTAATTGTTGTGTTCAGAACTTTAGTATTCAGCATCCCTTAAATTAAACTCTTTCTTTTTCCTTTTGTTATAATCTGCTCACTGCCATCGTGTATGTTTGGGCGTATGTCAGCCTGTGGTCTGTGGAGATTACGAATTCCTCGCTTTGGTAATGGGTCTCTATTGGGCCTCGGTAGCTGATGGCCCATAGGTACTAAGACCATGTTTTGACCCAAAATCAAAAGCCCGTAGGTGTTATCCACTCAGGCGTATCATATTCGATGACTAAAAAACCCATTTTTTTGCTTTTTTATGCTTTATTTTAAGTTGGGAGAGAAATTGGAGGAAAGTATTTGGAAAAAAAAATAAATAAAAGAAAGGATTTATGGTTGGATAAGAAATTAGATGTTATGGTATTTAATAGGAATTTAAAAGAATAAGAGTAACAAATAATAAAATTACTAAAATGACCATCACTTTTTTTCCCTCCCTCCTATTTTTAGAAGGGAACCACCCAGTTGTTACGAGTTAGCTTTAGCATTAGACGGAAAGAGACAAAATCTGCTTATATTCTCCAAAGTTGTTCACTTCTAAGAGAGTTATGAGTGAAACGATGTCGTTTGAACATGAAACGCCGCTATCATTCATAGGGAGCTGGTGTTTATTTTTTTAGATGTGGGGGGAGCTAGCAGAACCAAACATATGAATTATTATACCTAATTCTAAGTTTTACTTCTAAATAATTTATATTTATTTTATTAAGATTTACAAGGATGGCGATGATCTCTTCTGATGAGAATCGCAACAGTTCAATAGTTTTATAAATTTGTTTGATTAATTTGATACAAATAATATCAACCAGTTATTATAACTGAATATTTGAACGAGAAAATAGCTTCATTCATTATAGTAAAATAGACCGATGAACCACATTACTACATGTCTACATGCATCACTAAAGTAAAATAAGAAAATAAAACAATGCAGAGATAAGTGAAAGTAAAAACTTAATAATTGCATAATAATTAAACAGAGCTAGCAAGCCTCTATTCTTCTTCGGTTCACCTTGAATTTCTATTTGTTTTTTGCCCTTCTTTGACTTATGTGAAGAAGAAAAAGAACTAGGAAAGTTATAAATAGTGCATCTCACATTGTGCCTTTTGTCTTGTAGCTGACTTCTGTCAAAGAAATATCGCTTGCACTTATCACATTGCTAGAGAGACTTGTCATGGTTGTAGTGTGAGTTTTGATGCTTCATCTGTGCTCTCAAGATTTTCCATTCACTTTTATGACACACATTGCACCACTTATCTTTGTCCATCTTAGCTCCGGTCTTAACAATGATAAGAGTACCCAGCCCACATGCAATTCCATCATGGTGATTTTCCTTTGCTTCTTCACGTGAATTTTCATTCTCCACAACATCTCCATACTTCATACTCATTGTCCGACTCATTATTATACATTTTGTGAGATACTGATAATGCAATGATTTAGAATAAGATTTTGTTTAAGTGATACCTCACTATGTGCATGAAAGGTGTTATATATAGGGTGTGTGTTTTGAAAAAAAAAATATATTGATGTTGATGATTTAAAAAGTTGATGACCCACATTAAAGCTTTTCCACATGGCGTGTTGCAGAGGATTGAATGCTCCATAGACATGTGGCCAACAAATTTCAAAAATCTCAATAACAGAGAAGAGAACCAGAAGAGCATTATTAAACTTACACACATATAGTGTTACGCAGATCTCTGTAGAAATCATGAATAGAAAGCAAAGGTTATTCTCAGGTTCCAAAAATAGAAAGATCCATGAGACTGACGTGCATGGATTCCTATGTATTTAATGGAGAGTCATTAATGATTCTATTTTCAAGTATCATCTTTTATGCTAAACAGTTTTAGAGTGAGTAGCATTGTGAGTCATTACAGAGTTGTAAATATACTTTTACTCATAACTATATCTAAACCGGACCGGATACTAAATCGGAGAGTTCTGGTTCCCAGTTTTCTGGTTGAATTGTTGATTCAAATTGGTATGACTGTCAGTCTAATTATGGGTGAAATTTATAAATTCTGATAATTAATTTTGATATTACGTTTAATAACAAGTTAATAAGGTGACTTGTTGGAAAAGTTCTTAATAATGAATGGACATGTTATGAATTAATGTATCATAATTACTTAATAATTAATTAATAAACTTTTAATGATCAGCTTGTTGCTTGATTATTGTCATGAATCGGTTCATAATAAAATCAGTCGGACGAACGATTGTCTTCTGAACCGGTCGATACGTTTCGTTTTATCCCGGTTCGGTATGCAAAGCTTTAATTAAGCATATACACACTGGATTGAAAACAAAGTTGATTCTCGGTCCAATCATTTGAACCGAAACGGTCCGGTACGGTTTTAAAAACACTACTTTTACTGCACAATATAACATTATTACATATCACATGTTGTTGCAGAAGAAAAGACAAATGTGTTAAACGCGCAGAGCTGAAAATGGACATACGTACAAGAAGCAAACTTATTAATAGCTTTCAAAAAATGGAAAGATCCAAACCTGTCTGAAGACCCATGTGGGAGCTAACTCATGTTATAGGGCATGCTGAAATTTGTTTTATAAAATTAAATTTAAATTATTTGTAGAACTGTAATGTTTTAAAATGTGAAGTATGACACTTGTTGAATATGAAATTCATATTTATATCCTCTAGTTGTATAAAGTTCAATTATATCCTCGCGGTCCAAATTTGTAATCTAACTATGGGCTCATATTTTCACTTGAAGTACGTGTAAATAATTGTGTTTTTAAATAGAAAAGTAAATAATAAATAATTAAGGCTTTTGTACTCCGTCACAATCACATGCGTTACCTTTTTATTTTCTGTTGCAAGACAAAACGAAGCAGTCGTATGATAAACACATCCAAATTAATTTTTTTTCTTTTTTAATTAAAAATTAAAGAAATTGATTATTTCATGTAATTTATTTATCATCTTATTCTTTTAATTTTTTTATAGTTGAAGAGTGTCGAGTCCGTGTGTATTGTTTTTCTTAATTTCGTATTCAAATGTTGAACCAAAACTTTTATCTGATCCAATTCGAATTTTGGTTTAATTGTTAAATCGGTCAATTAAATTTGTTGAATTGCACATATGTATATATTAATTAATTGGATTTAAATATTCAGTTGATCTATTTAATTGCTGATTTAATTGAATAACCAGTTGGGTCTGATTTATTCTTTGATTGGTGAGTCATTAATTAAAATACTCTGATTCAAACCATGAATGGAATACAAAAATAAAACAGAATTATTCAATTAAATCATCTGATTAGATTACTAGTTTCATTATTTAATTAATGAAAAATTAGTAGAATTTCATGCTTGATTTAGGAAATTTTGAGGGAAAGAAAAATTTTATAAACAATTTATAGAATTTGATGTTTAATTTAAATGGAAATAGGAGATGAAGAAAACAAGATGGAGCATTTGATTTTTTTAATTTATCATTTCGATACAGTCAGATCAAGTTCAATGTGTGAAAGTGATGAAGGGGTGATACTTTTCTCCACGTATTTTATAAAACTTTCTATGATAAAAGAAATAAAATGGATTCCTAAGTAATTTTTTTGACATTTTTTTATGAAACTAATTAAAAGAAAATGTTTTCCTCAAACTTTCCTTTTCAAGTGAAAAATTGAGGAAAAGAAAGTTTATGGGAAATGAGATTGAACCATTTGTTTGGTTGACAGAAAATTGAGAAATAAAATGAAATGAAATGTTAGATGGAAAATATATAGGAAATTTTGTTACAATTAAGTGTGTATAGCATTTTCTACAATATTTTCCGTATCTAACAAAACAATGGTAAATTAAATGGAAAATTTGAAAGGAAAAAAAGATGAAAATTTAAAGAATTCTTTGTTTGCTTTAGATGGAAAATTTTGAAGAAAACAAATTTGATGAAAAATTGTATGGAAAAAAATTAATTAACAACACTAGAAAATGATATTTTCATTCATATTTTTTATTATAAATAAAAAGAGATAAGTAAAACAGATTTCATAAAAAATGTTGATTTAATTATATTTTTCATATAATTTATTTATTCCATCAAACTTTTCCTAAACCAAACATATATAGCCTAATAAACATTAGGGGTGTAAATATGGGTCAAAAGTTGAATTTGGGTTGGGTTACTCAAAACCCAAATTCATTTATAATAGAATAACCCAACCCAAACCCAACCCAGATTCAAAACAACCCAACCCAACCCAACCCAAATTCGAAACTCTTAGTTCGGGTTGAATTTGGGTCAACCCATTTATTTTTATTAATAAAGAATTTTAAAATTAAAAAAATTAAAAAATCCAAAAAAAATAAAAAAGGAATTAAAAAAAATTTAAAATTTTTTAAAAATAAAAAATATTTTTTATTTTTTATTTTTGATTTTTTAATTTGTAATTTTATTTTTTTATTTTTATTTTTATTTTTTATATATTTGTAATTCGGGTTGTGTTTTACAATTTGGGTCAACCCGAATTCAAATTATACAACCCAAAGACCAACCCAACCCAAAAATTACAACCAAAAACCCAACCCAAATAAAATAACTTAACCCGAATTCACTTTAATTGAGTTAATTTGGGTTGGGTTTTGGGTCAACCCAAAACTCTTACACCCCTAATAAACATACATGGGAGAGAGAGGGAGAGACAGCCGCATCCGGACCAAATTACCAAAGGCCATTTGGTGTTTGCTTTGTGGTGCGGGCAGTGGCGGAGCCATAACATAAAATCAGTGAGGTCAAATTTGATATAAAGTTAATCTCTTAGTATTGAATTGAAAATTTCAATGAGATCAAATTTGCAATTCTAGGGGTGTTAAAATTGACTTTTAAATGAAATTAATATACTAAAATAAGGGTTAAATTGAGTACTTTATGTTTATGTTCGTCACATGTCTGTGAAACGCGTGTAATTAGGGTGTGAGACAAATTATTTTAATTATATCTTGAAACATGTGACCAACAAAATTCAAATATCTATGTAAAAAAGATGGGAAACAGAAGAGCATTATTACATTTGCATACATATAGTGTTACAGAGACCTCTGTAAAAATCATGAAAAGAAAGTAAAGGTTATTTTCAGGTTCCAAAAATAGAAAGACCCACGTCCGAGAATGACATGGATGGATTCCTATATTTTTAATGGAAAGTCATTAATGATCCTATTTTTAATTATCATCTTTTATGCTAAACAGCTAGCTTCAGGGTGAGTAAGATTGAGTTTCATCATCTTTAAATTAGTAATTTAATCAATCTGGAGTGGATATAAGGTTACAGATTAGGCTTAAATTAGGTAATTACTAAGGTTTCTAATTTTCACTAGTTTAACTATCTAGTCTTACTAATTATCTCAGTCACTTGACGATTCTTTTGACTCAACCTGAACCCTCAATTTTGCCCTTAGTTCCGACTCATGGTTTTTGAACTCGTAGTCACGTCTCACCTAGGGCACACACTGAAAAAAATCTGAAATCATGTAAGTTTGCTTGCTTCTCTAGTAAAAATAAAAGGAAATAAAAGGAGAAACGAGCACGCAATTTATATCCTTTACAAGGGTTCTTTGAATACTTTTACTATACATGATTTCATAGGTATATATGCAAACAGCTTTCAAAAATCTGTAGAAAAAAATGTGACATGACGAGCATTAATTACTCTCAGAAGACTATTATTATTGCGCGTGATGAAGGACACATGAATAAAGCAGATGACTTAGCTGAAAATGACTACTGGAACCGGAAGCAAAAGTTATTACAGAATTCCAAAAATAACATGAAAATCAATTATTCATTGATCATATATATTTTATCATTACTATTAATGAAAGTTTCAAGTTTGGAGAAAAATCAACAGCTTCACAAGTATCTTTATAATTCATCCATCTTAAAGTATTTTAATCAATTAAATTAGATTCAATGTTAACAAATAATTTAAGTTATTTTTCAAATGGACTGAGTCGACCATGATGTGTACGTATGCCACTTCCAATCAGAATCTTGTACATTATAATTTGAAAATTGAAATTTGATTTTTGTGATCTAAGATGTATCAAACTCTGATTGGACGTGGACGTAGTGGATGGACACAATCCATTAAAAATTAATCTAAAATATTACAATTTTTATCACATGTTTTAATAGTGATGATTGGCGCACACTGAATATTAAATTGAATAGCAAAAATGATGTACAAAAGGTTGATTTTGGCTAGTTTGATAGCCTATCAATGAGAGGCAAAAACAAAACCATAAATCCTAAAAACATGCACTGAGATGTTGTTCAAAGGGTTGTTTTATACTTTAGACAAGTAGGGCTATAGATGAGTCGAGTATCGCCATGCTCGGCTCGACTAAAATTTGCCAAACTCGAGCCCAGCTCGAGAGCAACTCCATTAATGAGAATGCTCAAACTTGGCTTGAATTCTTAATATTTTTGTTTGACATCAATTCATTAATGAAACCTAGCCGCAGATGTTCAAATTTAGGCATATAAATGACTTAAATTTCACATAACTAACTGCATAAAAATATCATTATTTCAATCATAATCGAGTCGAGACTGAATGTTAGGTTGTAAAGAAAAGTTGCTTATGACACAAGAACGTCTTTTTCCTATTTTTCTATGTGTACCTTCTGTAACAAAATGCTATTTTCAGGAATGTGGAACAACTCCTAAAAAGTGCAGGCTTGATAGCTTCGGGGACATGAGGGAAGATCTCTGTTTCCATTACCGATCAAAACTCCATAGCAGTCACCCCACATTACAATTATTATTTTTTCGGTAAAGCATGCGGCGCTGGTGTTTCATACATTACATCCACATCAAGTCTTAGTAGAGATAGTGCCATCTAAAATTTTTTGCGTCTTAAGTTTGAGCATATGGTGCTAGTAGTGCATACATAGTTACCTACAACCTCCCCACCAAAGTCTAACTCACTTAGGTTCCGTAGAAATAAAACTACAGAGTTGCTTGATGTTCTTCATTAACTAGCATCATCGGCAACAGTTTGAGCATTCTCAGTCTTTGCTCATGCTCAATATCCAGGTTTGGTAGAGTTTAACAGCCATGCAGGTCCCCTACTCTGTACTCCTTTGTCAGTTCTCTCTTGGTAAATATGTGATAGTGTCTCTGTCATATCTATATTATTTGCACAGCCATAATAGCAGCAAGAAATTCATTAGCAACGCCGAGAAGGGAAAGTATGACAATGAAAATCACAGCAATAGAAAAACATGCTTCCCATAGATGCAGGAAAACAATCCGGTATGCCACAACCATAATAGTAATTCTGGCAGCCAACCATGCTCGGCTCATTGTTCAGGGAGAAACAATGTAAAATCAGACAAAAGAAGCCAAGCATCACAAAAAACGCACCCAACACAATAGTAAAAGGGTATAAGATGCGTTGATAATAGTATACACGGTCCCAGAAATCACTCAGTGAATCCCAAAAGCCCCATCTTTATGTTGAAATATAAGGGGCTGTTCTGTAATTATGAAGTTTTGGTGTTTAAACAGATAATATCTGCCATGGAAAGTTGACCATCTGCCATGGAATGCCCTTGCTTCAAAAATCCCAGCAACTGATGTATTTGTTCTTGTGTCAGCTGTGTAACAGCTTGTGATCCTGTGTTGGTACCACTATCCTCAGTCATGCTATTGTTAACAACTGCCTTTGCACTGTACTCTTCCTGCTTCCACCATGACCTTTGTAAAATTTGTGGCCTACCGTGTACGGGGTACCCAACAAGTTTATAAGAGTACTCCTTAGTGTACCCATTCATTTGGCAGTGTGAGCAGTACAAATTCTTCTTATGTTTGTCATTTTGGAAGCTGCCTTTCCCATTTTTAATAAAACCTCCTGTTGCATTAACAATGTTCTGAACGTACATGGCAGATGCCTCAACATGAGAAAATCGAAAAATACCTCTTTGTGCCTCATCTTTTAGAGCCATAGCATATATCATGTTTAATCCAGATAAAGGATTCATAGCAAGAATGTGTGTCCGGAGAAGAAAAAACGAGTCATTGAGTCCCATAAGAAACTGTACCACTCTTCTCTTGAATTGCTTGCTGAGTATGTAGCTGAAGCAATCACAATCTCTTCCATGAGTACATTTCGGTAAGTCGTCCACTGCTTCATATTCTTGCCCATAAATCTACTGACTTCTGGTAGAATATTGCAACCGTCATCTCTCCTTGGGACAAATTAGCCAGTTCTTTCTCCATACCAAAAATTCTTGTTTCGCTAGAGTTGGCCAGCTGCATTTGTAAAGTATTCCAAGCCATAGCAGCATCACTGGCATGCAAAATTGAGCCAACTAGATCTTTAGATACAGCCCCTTATATTTCATCACTTTATTCATGTAATATGCAAATCCAGCAACTGTAGCGATAACTACTTGAACAGCCTGAAACACCAGGGACACATCCCTTACAACGCAGAGCCTGAATTTGATCTTATGAGTTGTTGTATTTGAACAGTTCAACTCGAAGATGATACTGAACTTCACAAGTTGTGCAATGTGAAAAATGCTTATCCATTTTTAACAGAGGGCCAATCATCAAGACATGAGCGATGAACAAACTGTGGTTCCTTTACACTTGCATGGAGATATGAGTTCATCTCCTATTTCAACATCTAACTCGAGACAAATTTGACAACAGGTAGAATTATAACCTTTTTTTAGTAGGGAATTTACTAGTATATATTGCATAAAATAAGTCATGCCATTGTCGGGCAGCCTTAACCAATAAACATATTAGGCCCTTTTATTAGTAGGGAATTTACTAGTATATATTGCATAAAATAAGTCATGCCATTGTTGGGCAGCCTTAACCAATAAACATATTAGGGTCACAACAGATGAACATGCTTTGAGTAAAGGGTAAATTTCTTCCTTCTTAGTCCCACATTGCACACTCTGAGAGACCATAAGAGTAAAGAATATATTTATAAATTTATTTGTCTCGGTAATATTTGGTCATAAGTGTATTCAAAACTCTTTGCCAAGCTAAAACAAAACGAGTAGTTTTTGGCTTAAGATCAGCTCATTTATTGAATGAACTGGTTATTGTGGCTTGATTTGGCTCATTTGGTTATAAAAGAGTATAGTTCGAGTCCTCATGAGGTATGTTCACGAGCTTATTCGAGCCGGATAGTGCTTTGCTCGAATTCGACTTGTTTATTTAACGATTTTGGAAATATTGATCAAATTCGGCTCATTAGTTACTGACCAAGTATTGACCAAGCTGGCTCACAATTTTTTCACAAATATATTGGCTTGTTTGCAGAGCTAAGTAGATACAAATCTCTATCCATAGCCTATATGTTGGTGCATATAATTGAACCTTAAGTATAGTTGAACTTTTATACTCATTGTCGATTGATTTTTAGTGTGTAAACTTACTAATGCAATAGAATTACTTTTTACACAACTTATTCAAGCTTCTCGACTTTGAGACGATCAAACAAAGGAGCCAAGCCAGAAGCGCAGGGCCTTTCTGCTCGAAAGCATATGTTGCTAAAGCAAACTAATACAAATCGATACTTATTTGTTGTCACATTGAATTAGTTATTTGTTGACGAGAGTGTGGCTCAACAGTTGAATCTGATAAAAAAGTTGTGGCCAAATCATTCTCAAAATTTTCTTTCACTAATTTTTCTAGACCTCACATAACCTAAAAGAAGCGAATACATTAAATCAATTGTGAAAATGAATAAATTTTGAGGACAATAAGGGTTGAAGAAATAATTTTTTCCTCGCCAATGCCAATGTTGGCAAGTTTGTCACATAAAGCCAGGCGTAAAGCCTAGCTTTATTGATGAACTCAAGATTAGATCTCGAGGAAGCTGGGATCGATATTTAAATAGAGGCAGAGGAGAAGAGAAAGAGGGAAGGAGGAAGACGCAGGAAACGACACCGTTTCCTGAAGGCGGGCTCGCGGCCAACAAAACAAACATAAAAGGAAACGACGATGTAATGGAACGAAGTTAAACAACATCGTTTTGCTAATCCTTCCTCTTCCTCTCGTCACTCCACGCACCCGGCTATTCGGGCTCATTAGCAAACCGGGCATTCAAGCAACAAGAAACGGCTAGCGCAAAGAGCCTGCCATCAGTTGACCATCAATGTTATAGGCAAAACCCTCTTCCTCCGCAAGCAATGTCACTCCATCAAAAGCCAGATCCTAGTTTCGACAGAAAAAAAAAAAACGCATCTTTTCAACCACAGTTCACAAAAGCCAAATCCTTTCAATCCACCATCACCCTATACGCCGTCGGATTGAGCTCTTCCAATCGCCTGGACTGACAGAGGAGTGCCTTCGGTTTTGGGGCTTCTGAGCTTGGCGAGCTAGTTTTTGGCTTGGCTGGGCTCGGATTAGGAGGCGGCATATTCAAAGTGAGTTTCCTTTTTTTTTTTCTTTTTTTCTTTGTTCCCATTACCAAATCGGGCCATTCATAATCTCCACCAGCTGACATACGTTCACGGTCGAGGTTGTCGCATCTTATCTAAATATATCATGTAAACATAATTTCCTTTTCTGTTTTTCTTTTTGTTACCACCGCCTTATATATAATTAAAAGTAAGCTGCTCTAATGTTAAAGTTAGTTGTTGTGTTCTTCATCCTGCACATCTCTGCTCTGCCTAACTTAAAACTCTTCTCTCCTTCCTCTCGTTACAATTTACTCACTCACCATCTTACAGAGAAGAAGGGGCAAAGAGTCCGGAAGCCGAAGAAATCTCTCTCCAAATTCTCTTCTAGGTCGGATCTATTTAGTGAGTGAGCCTGCGGGTAAGCTGCTGCCCTCTCCCTCTCATATGCCCCTCTGCACCACGGTGATCTGTTACTCCTCCAATTACTTTATTTTTTATTTTTATGTATTTTTCAATTAAAAAACACAATTAGCAGTCTGGTCTGGTGAGTTACTTACTACTTTCTTATTATATGTATATTTTTCAGTGACACAGCTTTTTCTTATTAACTTCAATTGTACTTCATAAGTTTCTTCGTGTTCTATCTTCATATACATATTTCCTTATTTTATTTTTCAATAATCATAGTCTGACTAGAATTTCACCAACTTGGGACTTATTAACTTGTTGTGTGTTGATGATTAACCTAGCACTTCTATTGCTTTTAGAATCTTCTATTCAATTCTTCTCGCCGAATCTCAGTAAAAAAATAAAAAAGAAACCGAGAGTCACATATGGTTTTTGGAAATTACTAAATGTGTGAATTATATATTTTCTTTTAATTTGATAAGAATTTCAAAACATCATTATGTATTAATGCAATCACTCGCTCTTTATTTTTTTATGCAGGAGCAATACTGCATCTCATAACAGAAAATTAGTATGTCGTCATCTTCTTGGTCTGATTTGCCGGTCGATATCGGACACATGATTCTTGACCTCTTGCCAGAGGTTCTCGAGCATGTCCGATTTGGTGCTGTTTGCAAGTATTGGTATGCCATCTCCAATCAGTACCACAAGCAACGTCATGGCCCTTATCACCGCAGGGCTCTTCCGATGCTTTTGATCCGCTCTCCCAACGCTTCAGCCGAACACGATCCGCCTCAGCTTTATGCGCTTTCCTGCCTCGGCGAGTATTATCCAAATCTCAACCACCATCCTCTGCCCTTCACTCGCTTTCGATACTGCGGTTCGAGCAATGGATGGCTCGCTACTCAAAATCAAGATTTCACGGTCACCTTGCTTTACCCTTTCGCCGCGGGTGGCCAACTGGTCACTGTACACCTTCCCGCTCTTGATACGTTGGTAATCAAGCATCCCGATTTTCTTATCACCAAACTCATCGTGTCGCCCGAATCAACACCTGATGATTACACGGTAATCGCAATTTACGGGGACATGAAAAAAATGGCAACAATTAAATCAGGGGAGGATTCTTGGTTTTGTCTCATGGCTCCACGATTGGCCTTCCGAGATGTTATATTCCACCGGAAAAGGATCTATGCTATAGATAACTTCCTCGTTGTCGTCAAACTGGATGTTGAATCTCGCCCGCCCCGGTTCAAAACCCTCTATTCTCCCGGTCAGCTATTTAGATATTGGGGAACATATATAGTAGAATCAAGTTCTTCTGAAATTTACTTATTAGGAAGAGCTTACGATGTAAATTCGGACGATGAAGATGAATTAGGGAATCAAGAGGAGGAGGAGGCAGATGATGAGAATGAAGAGGAATATGATGACGACAGTGTTGATACTGACGATGATCACAACCAAGAAGACGAAGAGGTTACAGATGATGAGGATGAAGAAGGTGAGAATCTCTACTACAACGAGTGTCACACTATCAAATTCGATGTTTACAAGTTAAAGCTACGCAATAGGACATCAGGAAATATGCTCGAAAAACAGAACGATCTGGGCGGAGATGCCTTCTTCGTGGGAGAGTGTGAATCCACGTCTTTTCCGGCTACACGTTTTCCGGGATGCAAACCCAACTCCATATACTTCACAGATGATCTGATTGATTGCTGGCGCTATCAACATGGAATACCTGAGGATATCGGATGTTATAATGTCGAGGACGGGAGCATCGACAGATTCTACGATATAAATGCATGTGACAGAAGCAAGATGCTTCAACCAATATGGATACTGCCTAAACGTCATCATCATACAAATACTCATTATCATTACAAGTCGCATGTAGAATGATAGGACAGTGCTCTACTTATTTTCATTCCTATCCTATGTTGACTCTCCATATCTTATATCTTTGTCTCCTTTGATGCTCACTCTTTTTGTTTTGGTGGTAATATATGTCTTTTTTTTATACAGAAAAAATTTGAAACAACATATGCAAGAGAAAATAATCACCCATGTTTGTTTAGCTAACACCAATACTCTAGAAAAGGAGGTATGTATGTGTGTGTTGATACTCAAAAATCTGAGTCACTCTTGTTTCTTTTGAAAGAAGTTTCAATGTTGATTTGAGGATGCAAGAGCTGCTAGCTATCTACTGTAGTTTCTGGAGGAAGCTCTTTTACACTTGTTTTTATCTTCATCATTCTGAAGCAGAATAAGTATGTGGTATATGAAATAATATTAGGCAATGGATATGTAGATTGGGAGCTTAGGCAATGGACGTGGCGTGGGGGCATAAAATCTGAGTTTATTTGCTGAGTTAATAGTATGTTATTGGTTTTTGGTTAATGATCGACTTGTGGTATGATTTGCATATGATGCTAGGAAAGACATGTCCTTTGTCCATGCTACAAATTTGTATCGGAAGGCACTGCCTCATCATCGATGACATAAGAAGAGTGAGCCCTTGTGTAAAAAGTTAACATATATTAATTAGCAATTGATTTAACTAACTAAGGAGAATTGAAAATAAGTCTTTTTTTTTTCGGAAAATAATAAATTAATTTATTCTTCTTACATGAAATTAAACTCTTACGAATAGTATAAAATGATGTAGATGAGTTCTCTGATTATCTAAAGATGTCAATAGTATATGTCAAAACTGCAAAATAAAAAATAAAGTACAATCTATACGATTCAAGGCAAAGGTTATCTGTCATCACCACAAAAATTTCTTTGAAACTAATGTTTTTTGTTTTTTGCAAACTCACATTGAGATTGAATTTTTATTATTATTTAAATTTAGAAAATGTTCAAGATAACTAATATAACCAACATGTCCGGCAGAGGCTTAGTGCAGTCGAATTGACCACATTGACTCCCCCCAAATTCTTAGGATCTCTAAATTATTCAGCTCAACCTTCCTACAATTAATGGTTCAATTGAAACCTAATGTTACATATAGTTTAAAACGTGAATAGTCAAGCTGCACACCAGGTATGTTTATTTAATGATTGATTTAAATAAAGCAAATTCAAAAATAATGTTTCAAGACATACATACAGAATGGCCCCTTGTAGTACAAACTATATGTTTCGTGACAAAGGTTATATATCATATCACCACAATAAATTGTTTTTAAAAACTATTTTTTCTCTTGCAAACCCACATTAAAGATTATTTAAAACGTAAATAGTTAAATTGCGCACCGCAACAAACATATGCAATTATTAGGACGATTCTAGAGTAAAACACTGCAACAAAACCATACACGATTAAAGCGATTCTTTCACACATTTCTAAAAAACAAACGGTCTATTATGGTCATTTCCTAATTTTTGAATGGATTTGTTCTGATTGTGTGATTAGGATTTTAGTGATTGATTGAATTGATGTGAGCTTACGCCTTGGTGTTACTTTAATTAATTGTTACTTGTACACTATTTGGCTGATTGCTGACCGGATAGTTCAGTCAACATATCATGTGAACCGTCATTTAATTTAGCGGTTGGGTTAAGACTATCTGTCGTTTCCAATAGCGGTTCAATAAAAGAATATCATTTTTTTCTCATCATTTGGAAAAATATTGAGGTAGGGCCAAAACAAAATAAAAACTCTCTTCAGATGGGTTAGGATCTTTCCATTTTTTGAAGGCTATTAAATTCGAGAGTTGGATCAACGACCGGTGGGGGTGGCTGTCTGTTGTTCCCACGACCACATATCAATTATTGGATGCACCAGACAGTTGCATCTTGTTCGGATCTTTTCGGATCGATCTCTATCAACGGATCTTGGTGATGCTACTCGCAGTGGAGGTTGACGTGGATGTATGTTTTAGATTTCCTTCATTACCGTGGTGGTCTATAAATCCGGTAATAGTTGCGCCATTTCCGGCGAAGGAAGTAGCGGTTGGAGCTCAATCGTTGTAGCGTGTGGTTGGATCTGATGAATCTTGACTGCTCCGTCTTCAGATTCTGTAGATCTGATGAATTTGATCAGATCGGCTGCCGGCGAGTCGATGTGTATACCAGACAGACAGATTTCTGCAACACTCGCGGTGGCTTGTGTTGCTAGATTTTTGGGTCTGGATCTCAACGGATGAGAATTCAACTATGCGCTGCTATGAGTCGTTAGAAGCCCGTCGGCACAATAGTCGCTGATTCTGCGGTGAAGCAGTATGGATGGCGGACCTCATGGTTTCGCAAAGCGACGATGATGCCATATGGAGACTACACAGTGGCAAAGATCCAATCAAACGGCTCTAGCGATGTCGAAGTTTTCTGCGGCTTTGTTATCGGATCAATGGCTGGTGCAGGAGATCGAGGCGGTGTTGTTTTGCGGCTCCACAGGTTGGTGACTCAGAGGCTATGGCTGCTGCAGAATTTTGGCCATTGGACGAGCCGTCGGAGGTGGAGCTTGATCGCAATTGAGGAGAAGTTAACGTTGAATGTTGGAAAATTGAGATCCTCAATCAATACGGTAGATTTTTCTTGAGTGGCAGGTAAACTCTCATCTTAAAATGCACATCCTAATTTATGTTGAATCTGGTGTTAACAGTCACAACTTAAATTTCTTATATTCTGTGAGCTTAGCTGCTCTTTATAATCCTTAAATGGGTGTTCAGTTACATGGACAGTTTGTCAATTGTGGCTATGTTAGTGAAAATTGTGTAGGGTATTTCATGGTGGTTGATGAACTCAGAAAAAGTTTTCATGAAAAATCTTTCATGGACTGAGATTCGTTTTTGTAGTTTAAGTTATGTGTTGTTGCTGTTGCAACTGGTGCACTACTATTGATGCAGTGTTCATTGTGCTGTGATTTGCAATGGTGAAGGAGTTGTTTGCACCAGTGTTAGAACTGCTGTTGGCTTTAATGAAATAAAAAAAAGGCTTGTGCTATTACTGATGGATGCCAAGCCGGCTGGTGATAGATGTGGCTCTGTTTTGCAAAGGAATGTCCCAGTATAGTATTGTCTGCTTTGGATGATTGTTTAATTTGATATCTGAAAAAATTGAAATCATATTTATCAATTACCATCCTGTTAACAAGACTGTAGTATGGTGTTACAGCATTAAGTAAGACTCAATTTATGAAAACGACGTCGTCTAACCGCATCGCTGCAATTGTTTCTGGCTGAAGTAGTGAATGGCGTCGCATCGCGGACCCAATTGATGTTTCATACAGCGGCTTGAATGCACAAAAAAGTTCAGAGAGGTAATTCAATTGAACCACATAGTTCGATTCGGTTCAGTTGATTTTTTTCATGAACTTTATTGACTAATTTAATTACTACATATGAGAATTTCATATAAAATTCTAATTTTGTTCAGTTTGGATCGGTTCGGTTTAAAAAAAATTAGAAACCAAATCATTAGTCATCAATTTTTTAAATTTTTAAACCGTAATCGAACCACTAACATTCCAAACCAAATCTAAATATTGATTAGGTTCGATTTGATTTGATTCATTAGTGTATCGAGTTTTATTTACATTATTGTTTAATGGCATTGATTATAATTAGTATTATTTAGATTAAGAACTATAATTGAGATTTAACTCATATAAAATGGATGAAAGAAAAATTAAAGAAAAAAAGCCGTAGATCCAAACCAATCAAAGCGCGGAAGAAGAATATTCCCGAGCTTAGTTTTGTCGTTTTCTTTCCACCATCTTTGGATCTGAACAAGAGGGAATCTGATTATATCCGACAATCGAAAAGGTCAACCTATGACTATGACTCGTTTATTGTAACATGAAAAGGCATGTCTAAAAGTTGACCCACAGTTCAAATCTGTGCATGGAGTTATTTTTATTGATAACTATGTTGCTTCGATATTAAAATTGGGATTGGACCGGCTCAATTAGCTCAACCGTATGCTTGGTCTGATTTGATTCTTTAATATGTTACACCGGACAAAATTATAAACCAATAATATCTCTGAATGGCTGACTAATTTATGTCAATGTCAAATAGCAGATTATAAATAAAATTAGTGCAGTACATGCATTTACTAGATCCCCTATTACGAAATAACACAGCTTGTTGTAATCAGATTTAGAAATAAATAGGTCCGAATTATCGGCTTAATTGCTAATTTTAAATTTAGTGTTATGATCTTATCCATCTCCGATCCAATTTGATGGGAATAAGAATAATTAATCCACACAAATTCTATTTGAATTTCCTCATATTTGCTTCAAAATGGAAAAATCGAAGAAAAGCACTGATCATCAAGATTATATCATGCTTACTTTTGCCGAATTTGAATTGTTGGTCGGACTATACATGATCAATTATCAGATCAAGTTGAAAGTAATTTTTGTTTGCGTTCGATAATCGCACTTCACCGGTTTAAAATTGTTCAAGATTAGTTTTTGTTTTTTTTCAAATCCTTTTCCGCCGGGACACCATGCAAGTCATTAAAAATTTTGAGCTACTAATGTTTATTAATTTGGGTGTGCTTATGAGATCTCTCACTATCTTCTACTCCATTTTTAGCATAAAAAAATCTCAAATAGCTATTTGATACTATATTGAAAAAAAAATCTCAAATAGCTATTTGTGGTAGTAATCACCGATGTAAAAAGGCTGGAGAGTAATTGCTGACAATTTCACTACTAGAATTTGAATTATTTTCTGGTGATTGAATTGTGTGAGTTATAATATTAAATTAATAAAATATACATTTTTTTTAAAAGGAATTTGTGCTAGTAAGCCATTGAGCAAGGTGGGTGGCATGTTACTGAGCATTCATGCAATAATTAATTTATATTTGAGTCTTATTTTCTTTTATGTAATTGAACTTATTCTCAAATTTCAATCAAATTAAATTATCGACACTTGAAGAGGACGATTATCATTAATGGTTCTTGGGAATATGTCACCTTTAATATGTCGATAAGATTTCCGTACCACGTTGTTTTACTCTCATTATCATCTTTTCCTAAAACAGATACACCACTAGCCTCTTTAAACTTCGTTGAAGAATCCCCAAGACGACATCTATATCCATTAACTTCGTATTTTTGGAAACAGCGAGCTTTCAAGCGTGGTCCTTGAACGGCCACTTTCAACCACCACAGAGATATATTGGATCCTTGCACTTGCATCCAATTTCCAAACCACCCTGGTACATTCTTAGTCATTAATTTTTCCAATTGATGATCAGTGAGATGATCACCGTATGTAGCCTTATAGTAGTCTGCATTCCATCTGCACACATGTCAATGAATAAAAACATAAAATTCACATGTATACACGAATGTGCGGACGTGAGATATGGCTACAAAAGGTGTTACGTACTTTATAAGAGGTTGTATTTCAGAAATATTTATGAGGATGAAATATTCAGCAGCATTACGCTCTTTCTGGCTCATTGTGACTGGTCGATTCCATCATGACGCTTCCCTGAGTAATTGAAAATGGATGTAGGTGACAACATTGTCTCCGAGCTTGATGCGATTGAAGTCGATTCGAATGACTGTGAGAAATATGCAGCTTTCTCGCGAATATATAAGTGTACAATTGAAGCTTCGACGTGACGTCTGTTTGTACACTTCTTTTTCAATAATACATGCATATGCCTGTCATGCCAGTGAAATATTTAAGACAAGTAGCACAGTTAAGTACAATAATGTGATGTCATCAAGCTATATTGGGTCGAATGTGTACCTTTCAAAGGGGTACATCCACCGATACTAAACTGGACCTCCAAATAATGCCTCTTCGGTGAGATGAAACTCCAAATGTTCCATTGAATCAAATAAACTTGGAGGAAATTGCGTCTCAGATTTACAAAGAGTGAGAATGATGTTGGTTTTAAGTTGCGTTAAACACTCGGTGCCGAGTAGGAACACACAAATCTCTCTAAAAAAAGTCGACAACTGTGACACAGCTTTCCAAATCTGTGTCGGTAGAAAAAAGTGGAAGGCTGTTGGCATTAATCGCTCCATGAATACATGACAATCATGACTCTTCAAGTTCATCAGCTTGTGATTATCCTCATCAACACAATGATCCAAGTTCGACAGAAAACCATCGAACTTCAACTGTTTCACCCATCTGCATACTTCCTTTGCTTGGGCATCTTCCAAGACATATTTAGCTTTTGGTGACACAAACTTATTATATCCAACCTAAATTGGCTCTAGACTGTTTTTGTAACACATAGTTGTTATGTCTTTCCGTGCCTCCATATTGTCTCTTGACAGCTTGGAGACCTTCATAATTGTGTTAAATAGACTCTAGAAAACATTCTTTTCAATATGCATAACATTAAGATTATGTCGCAAGTCATTGTGCTACCAATATGGTAAATCCCAAAAATACTTTTTTTTTTCATCCAGTTGTGAGGATGGTCATTAGATGCTGGTAGCTTACCATTTACGGTGCAATTGTGATTTTGGGGTAGCAGTGTATTTCTTCATTAAGTATTTTCTCTCCAGAAATACGCACAGGAGATTGTCCATACTCCACGGTATTTTGATGAAAAGAAGTTTTATTCCACTTGTACGGATGGTTCGCATCAAGAAACTTACGATGACAATCAAACCAAGTGATCTTCCATTCATTAGGTAGATAACTAGTAATATTTTGATGCATGCACATCGGACAAGCATGTTTTCCTTGAGTTTGCCACCCTGATAGCATCGTATAAGCAAGAAAATCGTTCATTGTCCACATTAATGCATCATGCATTTAGAAGATCTCCTTCTTCAATACATCAAAAATGGGGACCCCAATTTCCTAAAGAATTTTGAGCTCGTCTATCAAATATTGGAGATTCGCATCACTTTTTTTCCCTGGACTCTTTAGACCTGGAATCATGCATGTTAGAAATAAAAAAAATTTATTTCATACAAAGTCATGAAGGTAGATTATACGGTGTCACACTCACGGGCCATCACGACCCACTACCATGTGTTGAAATGGAGGGAATCCATTGGAGCACAAGTGTAATCTGACATTTCGGGGCTCATGTGCGAAAAGTGGATACCTGGAGTCACAATTCTTCCATGATTTGGTATCTGAAGGATGTGTCATAACATCAGGATCATTCCGATTTGCAAACTTATGCCATATCATCTCGCTTATAGTTTCATAACACTAGAATAATCTACTGAGGCGCGGTGTTTGTGTAAGAAGAACATACTTTTATGAGCTACGACGCCACCTCTTAAACTTGTTGCTCTGTAACCCGGCTCTGTGAAAAATTTACACACTTCTGATTTCTCATCTTCTTTGTAGTACAATATGCAATTCTGAATGCACAGGTTAATTTTTTCAAAAGGGTGCCCAAATCTCCCAACAACCTTTTTAGTCTTGTAAAAGTTACGAGGAAATGTATTGCTTAGTGGTAACATATCACTGAAGAAGCTGCACAGATTGTCATACACGCTTTCGGACATGTTAAAAGCATTTTTTATATTCATCATTCTCATATTTACTGAAACATCTGTGTGAACAGATGTGTTCCCGGGTCATAAGGGTTGTCCATGCAATAATTCAGTATTTGATGAAGTGTCATTATACCCGTACTCAGAATGGTGTTGGGCGCCACTGATAGGTGGTATAGAATAATATTATATTGAGTATTCTTGCCGTTCTAATTGAGCAACAAAAATTTTAAAGTAACTTGTGTAAGACCCTAATTGAACATGGTACACGGTCAACAAAGTCTTCTTGAAAATTATTTAATTTAATGCTAATAATTAACAATAGATTAAATTTAATTAATTAAAATACTTTAAGATACATGAATTTTAATGCTACTTGTAAAGTTGTTGAGTTTTCTCCAACCTTGAAACATTCATCACTAGTAATAATAACATATGCAGGGCAGCAGGCTACTAAAACACCTACACGGGTCACTAGGGTCTTTCTATTTTTGGAACTCTGTAACGTTGCTTACTTTTTGTTGAAGTAGCCATATTCAGCTAAGTCATCGGCTCACGCGCAATAATAATAAATAATTGTCACCTGACAATTTTTCAACAGTACTTCTGTAGCCCCAGCAACCCATGCGTGATATATAAGTTAGTACTTATCAGTTCACATTTATTTCTACAGATTTTTGCATGCCTATTGTGATATGATGTAGAATAGGAGTATCCAAAGACCTTTTTGAATAATATTAGTGCGTGCTTTTTTTTATGTTTGCTAGAGAAGCAAGCTAATTGATATATTAGACATCAGAGTAATTTTACTGTGGGTAATGTGGTGAAAACATTTTACGTAATCAGCATCAATTCTCTTCCAAAACACGCTTCCCCATATGGCCATATATATATAGCACATTTTATGGATAATATAGTGAGATATATATCACATAAATAAAATCTTATTCCCAAACATTCATTATCAATATCTAAAAAAATATATGATAATTAGTTCATGAGCAGTATGAAGGTTAAGGAGATAGAAATGTTGTGGAGACTGAAGATTCACGTGTAGAAGCAACACGAGGAAAATCACCATGATGGCTGGCGACATCACCCACATGGGTCTCCACGTACTTTGCAACATCACATGAAGAAGCAGTATGGTTTGACTTATGGCAAGTGCCTATTTTGAGCTTTAACTCATTAAATAACTCTCCATATCTCCATCTAATTAATGGGAATCTGTACAGCACCATGTGAAAAGACTTGACCTTGTTTTAAAGAGACTAGTCATATGATGCTACAGCTGCTTGGACCCTTTCTATTTTTATCACTTAAAGCTAGAACTGCTCATATTATTATTTCAAATATTAAAACACATGCTTCCGTCTATCTATATTGTCTATAGGGATGAAAGGGGAAATTGGAAAACCGACAAATTGAATTGAACCAAACCAAATCAATCAGTTTGGTTCAACTTTTTTAATCATTTGGTTGGTCACGGTTTTGGAATCTAAAAAAATCGATCGATTCGGTTCGGTTTGCAATTTTCAAATTTAAATCTAACCAAACCGAACCGAACCGTTGAGCATCTAATTATAATCTGTCCCTAGACCCTATCCCAAACAGCCCAACATGATTCCTTATTTCCTGCTTCGCCCATTTGGTGTCCCCTTCTGCAAGCCGCGCCTCGGGCCCCTCACACATGCTTCCCTCGGTGAGTCTGCGTGTTGCCCCATGTGTTGTGACTCGTGCCTGCAAAACGTGGGTTTGAACAAGCGAAAGTGCTTAGCTAAAACTTCATATTGCTCCATTTTTTGCAAAACGTGTAATGAAACCATAGATAAATAAGATGTGTGCAATGGATGTTTTTTATGAGTAAAAAAAACGTTGGGGATTTTGATTGGTTTGTTGAGTTTTGGGACCAGATACTTTAAGAGTGAGTTTGAGAGAGGCATGGAAGAGGGTGGAGGATGGCTCAATTAGTATTAGGTTTAATGATTTTGGCAAAAGCTTTGTTTTTATGTGATCGAACCGAAATCAAACTGAACCGATCAGTCTGATTCAGTTTGATTTTTTAAATTGTATGGTTCGGTTCGATTTTAAAAAAATTGAAACCGATAAATATCGATTCGGTTTTTACATAAAATCGAATCGAATCGAACCGTTACACCCCTAATTGTCTATGCACAATCTAGAAAGAAGACTAAAATGAAACTTCTCCCCAGACCCTCTTGTAATATCTATGTGTTTTATCTTTAATGCATAATAATGATCGAGTGCAAGATGATGGGCGTGCGTCCGATGATGACAAGTCAAATGAAGGAGAGGAAGACTTTCAGAGTGCAGTTGCATGCGGTAGGGGAAAAAACATAAATGTTGTTACACGAGCTCGAATGGATGAAGATAAATGGTGTAATCTTTGCCAACAATGTGATTAGAATTCAATGACAGCGGTGCTAGACCATCAAGTATTGGCGCACCTCAGGTATGAGGACTCGCTCAAAATGTGAGATAAAAGCGGTATTTTCATAACAAACTTCAAATCATTTGAAGTTTGCGAGGGAAATACTGTTTACATTTATCGCAACTTTTGATTCATTTCTCATGTCTGGTGAATTGATACTTGATGGTCTAGCACCACTATCTTTGAGTTTCAATCACTTTTATGGCATAGATTGCACCATTCATATTCATAAATTTGAGCTCCTATATCATCGTTAATGTTTGTCCTGAAGCCCCGTGCAACTCTACTCTGGAGCTCTTCCTCTCTTTTACTTGAATCTTCATATATGTTCCCCAATATCTATATAGTTGACCAGGAGAACAGATGATTTTGAACTGAGGCGAGCGAGCTTTAATATTCAGTTTGACGACAATGAGGAAGTTATTTATGGCATAGATCCTGTTCCGATAGAATATAGTATCTTGGAAGACTAATCGTGGCACCGTGAGACAAAACCAAGAATCCTCCCCTAATATAATTGTTGCCATTTCTTTCATGTCACCATAAATTGTGACTACTTTGTAATTATCAGGTGTTGATTCTAGTGAGACGATGAGTTTGGTGATAAGAAAATCAGGATGCTTGATTACAAATGGATCAAGAGCGGAAAGTTGCACGGTGACTAGCTGGCCACCCGCGCTGAAAGGGTAAAGCAAGGTGACAGTAAAATCTTATTTTGAGTAGCGAGCCATCCATCGCTCGAACCGCAGTATCAGAAGAGAGTGAAGGACAGAGGATGGTTGAGATTTTACTAATACTCGCCGAGGATGGAAAACGCATGAAGCTGAGTCGGATCATGTTCGCTTGAAGTGTTGGGCGAGCTGATCAAAAGCATCGAAAGAGCCCTACAATGGTAAGGGTCATGCCATTGTTGGTGGTATTGTTTGGAGATGGCATACTAATACTTACAAACAACACCGAATCGGAGATGCTCGAGAATCTCTAGCTAGACATCAAGAATCATGTGTCTGATATCTACTGTCAAGTTAGACCACGAAGAAGACAACATAATGATTGATGTTATGAGATACAGGTCGAGTAATATTGTTGATGCACAAGAGAATAAAGAACAAGAGATCACATAAGCAACTCCAGCGCCAAATGTTAGGTTGGATGGTTGGGTTTTTAATCTATTGTTTAAGAGGATTGAGAAATTATTACAAGACTAAGAATAAGTAAAATTAAGAATAAAATATACTTAAATTGAAGAAATAGGAAACTCATTTTCTTTTACCTAATTGGGCCTTTTAATTTCACAGAACCGCATGATTGGTTTATTTTATATTTTTTATTTAATGTGATTCTAGGCATGACAAGAAGGAAAATTAGTAATTTCTAAAAATCATGAGTAATGTCTTTTTTTTTTAATTTACATGAATTTGGAGACAAAAAAGATAAAAGTAAAATCAACATAAATCCCATTTTGCCGGAGTAACAACTCACAATAAGACTATAAAAGTAACAGTCGCTAGTTGGGAAAGGAAAAAGATCACTGTAAAGAACAGTAACAGGGCACATGAGGGAGAGATAGCAGATTATCCACAGATACCCTCTCCGGAAGCCCTAACATTTAAGTTATTAAATTCAAAATTTATAGATTTATTTAATATAATAATTTATTGAAAATTATGAAACTTCTAAATAATGCTCTGATACCACATGTTAGTTTAATTGACATGACTATAATCACTTTGGTCATCTGTTATTACGCATTAAAAATACTTCATAAGAGTGAACGAATGTTAAAGATCATAAGAATAATTAAGCTAAGCATTAGTTTATAATTTTTCTAATAAAGCTCTGATACCACATATTAATTTCATTAACATGACCATAAGTACTTTGATTATCTTTTATCACGCATTAGTTATATTACATGACCATAAATACATTGGTCATTTTCCAATTTCATTGAATAATTAATTATAGTAATCCATTTCAATGTATTACAAATACACTTATGATGATGAATCACAATTCTAAAGTTATTGATATTTTGATAATTTTGAAATTACATAAAAGTTACAGCGTAAGTCATTACATTTCACATCTTCATGTCCATGGAGCATTCAGCCTTCTGCATCATGTCATGTGAGAGAGCTTTGATGTGGGTCATCAACTTTTTAAGTCATCGACATCAATATTTTTTTTTTCAAAACACAGGCCGCCCCGTATATATAACACCTTTCATGCACAATACTATATAGTGAGATATCACTTGAACAAAATCTTATTTTCAAGCATTGCATTGTCGGTGTCTCACAAAATGTATGATAATGAGTCGGACAATGAGTATGAAGTCGAAGGAGATGGAGTTGCTGTGGAGAATGAAGATTCACGTGAAGAAGCAGAGGTAAATCAACATGACGGTGCTGCATGTGGGTTGGAAACTCTCATCAATGTTGAGACGGGAGCTTGCATAGATAGAAATAAATGGTGCAATCTGTGACGAATTCAAATAACGGTGCGATAAAAAAATTTGATGGATTTCGAATGATGCATAATATCAGTTTGTTTGATTTCATAAAAATAATTGATCTTATTAAATTTGTTGAGAATTATGATTGTTTGAGTGTGAAAAGACATCATTTTATTTAGTGGGCAAAACGATATTATTTATTTTAATAACCAAATGACATAGTTTTTTCGCACGAATCTAAATATTGTAGTAATATTAGTTTATGAGTATAACGATAAATATTATTTTAAAAAATCAATTTAATTTCTTTTCATC
This sequence comes from Kalanchoe fedtschenkoi, assembly GCA_002312845.1. Lineage (NCBI taxonomy): Eukaryota > Viridiplantae > Streptophyta > Magnoliopsida > Saxifragales > Crassulaceae > Kalanchoe > Kalanchoe fedtschenkoi. The sequence goes on along the minus strand of NQLW01000024.1, from coordinate 4,093,234 downwards.
GTACCATTTTTCAAAAATTGTGATAGTTTAGAGCCCTTTTTAAGTTTTTTCCCTAAATTTTATAGGAGAACGTCTATATTAATTAAAAAATAATAATTCATTGGTTATTCACAAAATAAAGTTTTTTATAAACACATACATAAAAAGTTTAACTCTTGAGAGCTTTCAATATAATTGATTTAAGTCACTTGGAGATAACTTTAACATGAAAAATAAAATGTTTCATATATATTTTCGTGACAAAATTATTGTTGGTTAACAATGCCCGGCTTAAACAATATTGGTGTCCTAAGCAACATAAATTTTGAGCCTTTGTTTAAAGAGAAATTCAGATGTCTTAAACAAATATTCAGAACCTGAAACCACTCTTTCGCTACTTACCAACACTTCAACTCAAATTCACATCGTAACCATCTACCTACCTTAAACACTCCATTACAGCTTCCTCACAAATTAGAATCAGACTTATACTCTTCAAGTATCGGCCTTCAGTCCTTATCTTCATGTAAAAGAAAGAATTTTAACACCACAGTTACTGAAACAATTGATCTTTGATCCTAACATATTCCCAATACTAGAAAATCACACTGGTCAACAAAAAGAAGCTTCAGAAAGTAGACAAACATGTCAATTATTAACGCTCAACAAGTAAGTAACTCATCATTAACATAAGATTCCAATCAAATAGCTTAAAAGCAAAAATCACTTAAAGTTACACCTAACCACAACGCAAGAGTAAACGCCATGCTAGTTCAACCGGTCATTGAAATTCTAATCTCCCAATCAATCGAAAAATCATAACAAATCTCTTAAAAATTCAAAAATTGTCCAGATGGACTGTTTATTTTTGAAAAATGTGCAAAAGAATAGTTGTAATCGTATATGCTTTTGATGCAGTGTTTTACGCCATAATGGTCATAGTTGCATATGTTTGTTGCGGTGTGGAGTTCGACTATATATGTTTTCAATTATTTGCAACATTAGATTTCAATTTAGTTCCTAATTGTAGGATGGTTGATCTGGAAAATTTAGGAGTATTAGTAATTTGGGAGATCTAATGTGGTCGATCTAGTTGCATTGAGTCTTAACCGGATCTATTGGTTATGTAGTTATCTTGAACACTTTTAAAAGATACAAAAATTCAATCTCAATGTGAGTTTACAGAAAAAAAGGACGTTATTTTTTAAGAAAAATTTATTATAATATTTGCTTTGAAACTTATAGTTTGTATTTTATTTTATTTTGCAATTCTTACATATAATTCAATCACTAAATCAGTAATAATATTGACATCTTTTGATAATTTGATAACTCACTCAAATATTTTTATAAGGTTAATGAGTGTTTATTTTGATGTAAGAATGTTAATGAATAAATTATTTTATTATTTTCCAGAAATAAACTTATTTTAAGTTCTCTTTAGTTAAATCAATCATTAAATAATATATGTTAAAACTTTATATACGTCGCTCTAGGCTCTCCTAATGTCTGAAAAAGACCTACGTGTCCATGTAGCTTCACAAATTCTTACATGCTCCGGGAGTGCCTACTCCCTCTGACGACGTCGTTTTAATTTAAAATAAAACGACGTCGTTTTGTTTAAGGAAAATAGCTGTATATTCTTCAGAAAATAATTTGAAGAATATACAGCTATTTCTGATGAATATCGATGAATTTTTGATGAAGATGAAACTAAAAACTAGTAAATAAATAATAAGAAAATAAACTGGTAAGTTCATAGACATTTTCTGACGAATATATATGCAATTCTGGTGAATATCCGATGAATTACGATGCAGATAGATGCATTTCTAATGAAATGGAAGCAAGTTATTCAAAATAGACCAGAAAATAATCTGATAAATATAGAAGCAATTCAGGTGAATATATAAGCAATTCTGATGAATATCAAGACATTTATGAATAATATGGAAGCAAAAATAATGAATAAAGACCACAAAATAGTCTAATAAATATAGGAGCAATTCTGGTAAATATCGAGGCATTTCTGATGAATATGGAAGAAAAAAATAATGAATATACACCATAAAATAATTTGATAAATATAGATGTAACTCTGGTGAATATATAAATAATTTTGGTGAATATCCAATGAATTCTGATGAATATGGAACTAAAAATAATGAATAAAGACCATAAAATAATCTGATAAATATAGGAGCAATTCTGGTGAATATATAAGCAATTCTGGTGAATATCAAGACATTTCTGAAGAATATGGAAGCAAAAATAATGAATAAAGATAAAAAAATAATCTGATAAATATAGGAACAATTCTTATGAATATATAAGCAATTCTGGTGAATATCAAGGTATTTCTAAAGAATATGGAAGCAAAAATAATGAATATACACCATAAAATAATCTGATAAATATAGGAGCAATTCTGGTGAATATTTAAGCAATTCTGGTGAATATCGAGGCATTTCTGAAGAATATGGAAGCAAAAATAATGAATATACAGCATAAAATAATCTGATAAATATAAGAGCGATTCTGGTAAATATATAAGCAATTCTGGTGAATATCCAATGAATTCTAAAGAATATGTAAGCAAAACTAATGAAAAAAGATCATAAAATAATCTGATAAATATATAAGTAATTCTGGTGAATATATAAGCAATTCTGCTAAATATCGAGACATTTCTGAAGAATATGGAAGCAAAAATAATGAATAAAGACCAAAAAATAATATGATAAATATAGGAGCAATTCTAGTGAATATATAAGCAATTCTGGTGAATATTGAGGCATTTCTGAAGAATATGGAAGCAAAAATAATTAATATAAATCATAAAATAATCTAATAAATATAGGAGCAATTCTGATGAATATATAAGCAATTCTGATGAATATGCAATAAATTCTTATGAAGAAAGAGGTTTAATACGTTTTTATTATTTGCAGTTTTTGTAAACTACAAAATGAAGACATAAGGGGAATCAAATAAAATGAGACCGTTTTGAATAAATTCAAAACGATATCACTCGATGAACTACTTACTCCCGAAGCACGGAAGAACGACTTTGTAGCTTGGATACTCGACTGACCATATATCCTCTATTTTAGTTCTGCTTTAGGCCAGTTGGTCAAGTTATCTCTTTCAATTGTGCCTCACATCTTGATCCAAATTTTCGTTGAATTAGATTTCTAAGTCAGAAACCGCACATGAATATAAAATGACATTTTATATAAATTAAATAAAATATTGAGCGAATTGTCACAAAAACAAAAGAGATCATACGAAGAGTCAACAGAGGAATGATGTTGTTGTCGTGGATGGCGTCATGGGGTTTGGGATGAAGGCGGCCGAGATGTTACATGGCAGACACGAGAGTTAATTTGTCCAAACACATCACAATATTAAAAATTGTGGAGAAAAATAATTGATATCTTGTAGAAATCTGTCGAAATATATTACATGATGCCAAAAATATTTCACAACTTTATTTGATTCTGGAAAAATTTCCTAAAAATAGTTTTAGTAAATGTTAAGATAGAGGAATAAATATGGATTTAAACTTTATAAAAGTCAGATAAGGAATCCGTCAAAACGATATTTTTTTTCTTTTTTTCTTTTTAGTGTTTTCATGATTTTATAAGTTTGTAATATTAGAGTTTTAGGAATTTAAAATCTAAAATTTTCCAGATTTCAGGATTTTAAGTTTGTGGGAGATATTTGTACACTCGAAGCTTTAGTGCTATGGGGCCTAAAGTTTAGATTTTTATGATTTTATGGTTTTAGCCCCCGTTTGGTAGCATGTATTAACAAAGGGATAGGATAATTAATACCAATGTAGCACGTTTGGTTCACTATTAGGATAAGTATTATGAATCCCTAGTATACATTTTACTCTTTGAAATCAGGATTAATAATCCTTGCAAACTAGGTGGGATAATTAGTCCCGTTACAAATAATACTCACTAATCCCATACCACCTACCAAACGTGGCCTTAGAGTATAGAACGTGGATCAAATGAAAATTGTCTTAGATTTATAAATTATGAATCAATATTATCTTTCGATTAAATGAAATTAGACAATTCTAAATTAATTTTTTTATAGGTATTTATTGTTGATAATAATTAAAGAATATCCTTTTTTCTTATTTTAAGCGTTAATTTAGCATGTAATATTATATCTCTCTTTTCATCTCTCGTCAATATCTCTCCTTTATTTTCTTTTTAAATCACACATTATTTTATATAATTTTATTACAGTTATACAAACATATTCTCACGTGCGACTGTTTGCCTTTTCTTATTGGTTAGATTTTTTTTATTATTCATTCTATAGTAAATCAGAGAGAGCCCCACCAACAGACAATTAATTGAATCCAGCCGCCATGTCTAAATACTGCTTGTGCAATCATCTCGCTTTTAACTGTTAGAGAAGATTTGTAATGGTGAATGATTAATGGTGCATGCATTTTCTGAACAAATTGGTGCATATCAAATCTCGTGTGAATGGTGAACAAAAGATCCATCATGAAATGTTTTTTTGGCTACATCCAAAATGATCAAATATCGAAGCTTTTTGAACAGTGTAACAGATAGGTTGCCAGAGAGGTGCACCATGTTTCTGATATAGGTCGGAGAATATAGCAAAGGCTGATTTGGGCGGGGCTGGGGATCATCTGAAGTTGATGTTTGTGCACATGTAAAATTAGTTTGTGAACCATTTCAAATTCGTAACGGTGTCCCATGTAATAATGCCTCCTAGGTTTTGCACCAAATAGTGAGAATCGAAAATAATCATAAAAGAAAAAGAAATTAAATTGTCCATCGTGGATCTGAATTGTCATCGAAAGATCAAGCATTGATTTTGAATTGTGCACCAATGCACAGAGATTGAATTGTGTGCCAATATATAAAAGATTTGACAATGTGCATTAAAAAATAACAAAAAAATTATGGCAAAGAAATTAATTCGTAAAAACAGAAGAAAGAGAAAAGTCATGCAACAAATCTGAAATCCAACCGCCCATAAAATAAGGTTTAATTATCATTTTAAAAAATAGATAACAATCCCAAAAAAATCATAACTGTGAAATGAAATATGAATAAATGATCAAAGATGATTCACAGTTTACAAATCCAAAATAGTTTTCACCGAATCCGACTTTATACTAGAACTAAATATATGTTTGGACGAATCTTTTACGTATTTTATACTAATATATTCAACTACCACGTATATGTGTGTGTGTCTGTGTGTGTATATATATATATATATAGGGGGCGGATCTTGTGAAAACCAATATGAATATGTAAACTGTGAACTAATCTGAGCCTTACATTTGTGATGCATCCAATGAATTAGATTATATAGAAATTTATTACTTAGGTTTGTAATGTCTATCCCATTTATTAACCGATCTCCTATTTATGAGGAAATCTTTTATCTCCTGCAATTACGTTTATTTTTTATCCATTTCGTCTTTTATCATAAAATCATTGGGTCATTCAGATTTGATGGTGCACAGGTGCATTTTTTCGTGCTTCAAATATTTGGATTTTTTAAATCTTTTAGTGCACAATCACTATGCATTGAAGATATATGCGCGGTGTACATTTTTAGTAGTATGTAAATTCAATACGTGCATTATCATTTAAAATGTGCAAATTCAATATGTGCACCACAATTTGAATGTGCATATTCAATATGTAAATTACACGTATGGTGCACATACGTATTTCATTCAAAACATTGTGCACTATAATTTTAGATCTCTTTTAATATATAAACCATACAACTCAGGCATATACTATTAAAAATAAAAATAGAATTTTGAAATAAAGACGTGAACCATTAAGAAACTATTTAAAAACTTTAAATTGGGAAGTGCACCATTACCAAACCCCACAACAACTTAGAAACCCAAAATGTGCACCAATTGAAAATCGAAACACAGATGTGCACCAAACGACCCAGAAACCCAGATGTGCACCAACACGAAATGCCCACCAACTTCCTTCTCCTCTTCGAGCGGCGCAAGTTGAAGCATCGCACAGACCGTCATAACATTCAACCAATTAAGGAAATTAAATGTTGTGATTATATAAAATTAAATATTGTTGACCGAGAAATCAGGTCAATAAATAAGATAATGTTGGATGCTACAATTAAGGAAATAATATATAAATAAGATTTTAAATAATAAAAACACATTTAAATTTGATCGTTTGATTGTTAAAGATCAAAGGATATAAATAGTTCACAGTTTACATATCCAAATCGGTTTTCATTTGATCCACTCCATATATATATATATATATAGGGGACGGATCTGGTGAAAACCCTCCTGGATATGCAAACTGTGCACCAATCTGATCCGTTGATATGATTTTCATCAATGCACCAGATTATTTCCATATAATTATTTTTTTAGTTTACGAAAAAATTATTACGTCATTAATTGGGTTCCTAATTTAAAGCCGACAAAAAATCTTCCATATCCCATGATTCCCGTCACTATCTCCCAAACTACTCCACCAAGCCCCACTCGCGATTCTCTATCCCTATTACCTAGCCGATTCATCGCCTCAGTCGCTTTCACCTCCTTCTTTTGTCCATTTGTGCACCGTCGTTGTTAGAACGGGTGCACATCAAACACAATAAAAATGGTGCACATCAGAACCGGTGCACATCAACCACAATAAAAATGGTGCACATCAAAACTGGCGAATATCAAAATAATAAAAATGATCGCATCTCACCCCAACCGACTCCCCCGTATCTCTTTTCGCCGACTCTCTCTCCCATCTCATTTTTTCGGCGTCTATCATCATCTCAGTCGCTTTTACTTCCTTCCGTCTGTCTGTGCACCGTCGCCGTCAGAACTGATGCACATCAAACACAATAAAAATGTTGCACATCAGAACTGGCACACATCAGAACAATAAAAATGGTGCGCGGAGGACATGTCGACAGAGGTGGGAGGAGCATCATCGCCTGCGCGTCTGATGTAGTGCGAGTGGAGAAAACGAAACAAATAGGAAAAGTAACGATCGGTTAATGAGAGAGAATCAACTAAGAGATAATGACGCTACTAATTAGGAGATTAAGATATCTATTAGATATTGTCATTAAAAAATGAGATAATATCAAAAATTAGAAATTAAATCAGAATCGTCGGATCTAAAAAGATCAACGGATTTTAATGGTTCACAGTTTACATATTCGAAGGGATTTTCATTTGATCCACTTCCTATATATATATATATATATATATATATATATATATATATAGAGAGAGAGAGAGAGAGAGAGAGAGAGAGGTTGGATCAGTTGAGAACCTCCTTAAGTTGGTAACCTTGTGGACAATTCTGGACCAATCATTTTCAGCGTAAAACGACCGTGTTTCGATCATTATAAATTTATTTTTGTAACTTCATTTGATATACCTGTTAATTATTTTTAGTAACATATTATCTTTAATTATCGTGATATTTATTGGAGTATATTACTCTTGATTGATTTTATCTATCTCCCCATAATCACTTATTTTATCTCTCTCCTCATAATCACTAATTTTATCTCTCTCCTCATAATCACTTATTTTTAGTAACAAATATTCATCATAATTGTTGATTTTTTAGTGAATTTTATATGTTCACCATTATTGTACATATTTGAATAGTGAACATGTTTTAAATTTTGA